>JAGTJM010000041.1:0-274531 GCA_020747015.1 Pyrenochaeta sp. MPI-SDFR-AT-0127
ACTCGAAAATGGGCCCAGTACATACAATACCTGTATCTGTGTGCTTTAACAGATACCATGGATGCGGATATGTCCTACCGACACAATACATCGGACATTAATTGTCAAGCTGCGGGCTAGACTTAGAGCTAGGTCGAGTTGGATCAACAATGTATACTAGTTTGTATAGCATATCTAGATTTTACTTAATACTATATACCTCTTTGGTTGCATAGTGCAGTGGGTGCAGACCTGTGCCCTGACAATAATGTAATGGATTGGAACTGAATTTTAGTTCCATTTTGGAAGCCTCTTGAACATGTGATCGGTAGCGTTGTTATCTTGAATAGAATGCTGATTGAGCTACTCCTTTCCCGTCCGTTATTTCCCAGTATCTGCACCGATATTCTTGTCGACATACTGAGGAGAAGAGAGTGTTCAGTCGTATTAAGGTTGCGTCTATAGTCAATTGACCAGAGTACAATTGAGAACGGCTGATCGATCAACACGTAAACGAAATACCAAAAAAGAAGTCAAGTCACTTAGAAGACGACAATGCGATTGCGCCACATAGATAGACACTGTGTACCAAAACGATGGTACGGCCTGTTCTTCATGTATTCTTCCGATCTTAAGAAATATTAGTGGTTTGCCAATTCGTCTCTCTTTGCAACTATTGTTAGCTCATGCCACGTTTACAAGATCTCGCTATTGTTACAAATTTTGCGTATAATCTGTGTTCAATAGTTGGAAGTGTAAGAGACTATTTCATTCGCCATGAAGAAGTTTTCGCAATCTGTCTAGTAGCATGCTTAACTCATTTCCATCATTATCGAACGCTACCTTATTTTCAAGTTCGACGAAATGGCTTACTTAGCTCTCCTCACACATGCAATTCTCAAGTCTGAGGGTAATGCCCAAGTATCATCGTCCCAATCCCATTTCGCTCCCATTTCGTCTTCCAACTTCACCTCCCAGCCTTTAACTACCTCCACAATCAAGGCTTTCATCATTAGATCAACGACATACCTGCCCAAACACACTCGTGGGCCAAATCCAAAGCGCCAATAGCAATACCTGATATCCTTCGCTCTCGAGACACCGCCCTCAGCCCATCTTTCGGGGCGGAAAGTTGTGTTGTCCGGACCCCATAGGGGGTCGTGCACGTTAAGTGCGTGTGCGTCAACCACAAATTTAGAGCCAGCCGGGAGGTCAAATTTGCCAACTTGACGCTGCGTGGGGCATGCCTGCGCGACCGAGAATGCTGCTACAGGGCGGAGACGCCCGCCTTCAAGCAGAATGTGGTGGAGGTAGTTTGACTGAGACATTAAATATGCTTCTGTATTTTCTGGGTCCACCAATGCCGATCTAAGTTCAAAGAGTAGTCTACTTTGGACGTTAGGATATGCAGCGATGAAAACGAATGACCATGCTAGTGCGCCAATTGACACATCGAGATTGGCGAAGAGCATTTCGTCGAGGGTTTGGAGGAGGGCTTCTCGTGATATACTGCCCTTAGCAACGGCTTCATACATTAGTACGATTGGAGGACACTCTCCGTTCTTGACCATCCTCAATGCTTCGATGTGTGCATCATCATTCCAGCGACCCCATGCCTCTTTGAATCCACGCATTTCACGGTTGGCCTTGAGAGGTAGATACTTTGCCCATGAGTATCTTGTTACGCCGCCCATCATCATATGAGCAAAGACTGAGTCTCGTCCAGGTATTATCTCCAACAGTCGAGCCTTAAGATCCGAGGTCAATGTTCCGTAGAGGATATCCGCGAGGGCTAAAAAGGGATATACTCTCAGATCAGCGAAAGGTCGAAGCTGCCACTTATCAGGCTTAGCATCACTGAGCAAGTTAATGTGCTGTTTGGAATGCGCTTGGACGCTCTTGACGTATGTTGTTGTCGCGCTTCTAGTAAACGGGGCTTCAGTCGCTCTTCGCAAGGATCTCCATTCTTGCCCGCTGACAAGCCCAAGACAGATACCAAGAAGTTGATACATGTAGTGTCCGCTATCATTTGCATTGGCCTTGTGATGAGTATGCGAGTCGCGGAAGACTGTTTCGATATCGTTGGGTGTCGTAAGGATACTGCATAGAGTGAGCGGAAATTCCAATCTATTCCGTTGATGCGAACCACTTACATTTCTCCATGGAATCCGGACCAAATTCTATACAAAGAACCAAACTGAGACCCCCATTTGGCACTATTCTCGCGCCCACGAAGATATTTCTCGATGTTGCCTTGTCCGTTTGGCCAGACGAATGGGAGTGTTGGGAGACCTTCTTTACCATCTGTAGACGTGATGGGGTATCGTAATCTGAGATAGATCTGTGATGTGGTCAGCTCGACTGTGTGCGATGCTGTGCAGTGGAGCTTGCTGTGAGAAGACGGGATAATGCGTCGGATTTTCGAGCGACAAGCACGATTACGGCGACCATTACACTCAGGAGTGTGATTGCTGAAAACATCATGGCTCTTTAAAGAATCGAATCCGTGAACTATGGAAATTCCTTCAACATCACAGTCCAATTTCAGGGAAAGAAGCGGAAAGTAGGTACTTATCAAATGGTCATGCTGCGGATCTCTGTCGGAGATGACATGTCAACTGATAAGATGATCAGATAAAAATTTACCTTGTCAGTGCATGCATGAACGGGTGAACTCACTCCTCTTGCAAGTTTCCTGGACTCTATTGGGGAAGGTGAGATTGAGCGATTATGCTTATTGGATGGCGGCCTCTTCGATTATGGCGCGTGGCTTGGAGCTTACATATTGCTGCACATGAATGTCCTCTCTCCTGCAACTGTATGCAGCCCCCACCTGCCGCGGTCGAATCGCACATGCCCAACGACGGATGAGCCAGGTGAACGGCATTGCTGTTTTGAGCGCCACAGTGTGATTGGGGTGAAGTGTTAGCGAATACGAGGTGCGTGGGACCGTTATGTCACATTACCCATAGTCACATTGACAGTGGCAACGTGAATGTATTTGTTTCGATCAATAAAGGAGAAAGATATGCAACGAATATGCTCTTTCAAAGCTCAATCTCAGTATCGAATCCAGTGATGATACACTAGTGAACCCAATAGCAATACCAATTGCGTCCTCCACAATTCAAATACAGAGTCACTACACTTTGAGAGCTAAATAAATCCAATGATATGGAGGTTTGAATATGCGCGCATTCGAGCCTACAGTTGTCAAGAGGGCATGCGGCGGGCTGCACCCACTAGAAACATCCCGGGTCGATCATATACCTATTATTGCCATACTCAATGTTCCCGAGACTATTTCAAGAAGATAAAGCCGCGAAAGAGGACTGTGACTGGAAAGGCCATTCTAAATTTGGCTGGCCTCCCTACATCGCGCTGTCCTCTTCCTGAGTGCAGATGGATTCGTGTCGTCAGATTACAAATCTCCCAACGGGATTCTCGAACAGGAGGACTATGGGATAAATTCGAGACATAGGATTACCTTAGAGTTGCGTCAGAGGTGAGATGGTGAGAAGCCCCAGAGGGTGACGAACAGATGCATTGCGCTGAGATGAATAGAACATGAAGTCTCGCGATTTTAGCAATGCGTTGTTACTCATGGTTAAAGGACGCCTCGGATTTGGTGTGGGAGCCAGGGCCTAACAAATTCTTTGATGGCCCCACGGGGGCCCGCGGTGGGGTTGCTCTGGCTCGTCACGTGCCCAAGGGCGCAACTTGTGCTTTGAGCATGTGCGAACGAACTATTGGCCAATCGCGTTGGAAGCCGCGACTTGCCCAAGTCGAATGTCACGAGGTAATGACGTCTTGGCTGAAAAGAGCGCACGCGTCGCCCCACGCACGGCATGCACCGATGTTTCCCCTTTTGGCGGTGTGTTGTGTGGACCGCTACGGACTACGATCCGATGTCCATGCCATCTTTGTCTTTTCTCCACAGCCTAATCCAGGCTGTATGGCACAGGTATATTTTTGGTGCGGTCGGACCGATGCTCTTGAGCGGTGACTAACGCCAACCCCTTGGCCCATAATACATGGCGACTCGCCACGGCCTTCATAAAATCATATTTCTTCAACGCAAACTCGAGTCTATTTGTTACCAACTCGTCCTTGCCGGCTTCCACCACCACAAACGGCTCTGGCGATGGACGCTTCTTCAACCGATCTCGCAGACCCGTCACAAGTCGCTGACTCGCACGAGCTACGACCGATGCCACCCACATATCCGTCGCCGTCGGTACAGCCAGAGCAAGCGACGGGCAAGACCAGAGTCCGCTTCAATAGCGCTGCCAATGCCGAAATCCCACACCCCGAATTGCACCGCACCTACAGCCGCATCAACGATTCCGAGTCGGCGCATGTTGGCGGTGATCAGCATGTAGTCGACGCCGAAGAGCTGCTGAATGCACACAATGGCCATGGCCCTGTCGATGGGTATAATGCACTGTCGTGGACCGAGGCGGACTCGGACGAGGGCTACGCCGTTACAGGTAACACAAACGGTGGTGTCTTCTACCAGCTGCTCCAGGCATATAAAGCACCCGTCTCTGGCTACACCGACACAGTGTCGACAACCAGCACCGCGTCCCCAGCGCAACGACCGGGGTCCTCGTCGGGTGCTGCCACTCCCTCCAAAAAAAAGTGGTACAAGGCAGACAAGTCCGCTGCCCAGTCCCAGGAGACGCTGGCCACGCTCATCGGCGCCTCGGCCAAATTGGCGAATCCAAACAACGAGAAGCAGGATGCTGCAATGCGCCCACGCCATCACAAGCGCACGAGCAGTGGTGGCCTTCTTTCCAAGGTCTGGAAGGCCAAGGACGACCAAGATGCGAAGATCAAGATCCACGTCGCAAACATCCTCAAGCGACAGCAATACATCATCCGTATGTGCCGTGCCTTGATGCTCTTCGGTGCTCCAACCCACCGCCTTGAAGAGTACCTTGCCACTACCGCCAAGATTCTTGAAATCAACAGCCAATTCCTCTACATTCCTGGTTGTATGATCATTTCTTTCGACGACTCACTTACACACACCGCTGAAGTCAAGATCGTTCGCACAGCACAAGGGGTCAATCTTGGCAAGCTCAAAGACACCCACGAGATCTACAAGGAGGTGTTACATGACGTCATCAGCCTCGACGAAGCCCTCTCTCGGCTGGACGAGGTCATAAACGCAAAGGATCGCCATCCTGTCTGGCTGACAGTCATCATGTACGGCCTTGCCTCCGCAGCTGTGTCTGTTTTTTTCAAAGCCCGCTTGATTGACATGCCTATCATCCTTGCTCTCGGTTGCATTCTTGGCCTTCTTCAACTGGTCATTGCCCCTTTGTCCAAGACATATAGCACCGTCTTTGAGATCTCCGCAACGATTCTGATGAGCTTCCTCGCTCGTGCTTTCGGAAGTATCAATAATGGCAGCCTTTTTTGTTTCTCGGCCATAGCACAGAGCGCCATTGCCATGATTCTTCCTGGCTGGGTATGTTGTGAATGTCATTGTTCTTGACCGAGATGCTAATTGCTTCAGCTCGTTCTTAGCTCTGCCCTTGAGCTTCAGTCGCGTGCCATTGTGCCCGGCTCCATCCGACTCGTCTTTGCCATCATCTATTCACTTTTCCTCGGGTACGGCATCACCGTGGGCACTGCCATTTACGGTGCCATCGATCCCAATGCCACCAATGATACACAGTGCCACAATCCCTTAAACCCTTATTGGAACTTTCTTTTCGTCCCTCTTTATGTCTTCTTCACAACCTTCACTGTTCAGGCCAAATACAAACAGATGCCAGCCATGATCATCATTGCCTTTGCTGGCTATGTGGTCAACTTCTACGCCAACATGAAGTTCTCCTCTAGCGCTCCGATTGCATATACTTTTGGAGCCTTCACCATTGGCGTTCTCGCAAACCTTTACAGCCGTTTACGTCATGGTGTTGCTGCTGCCGTTCTCCTGCCTGCTGTTTATGTTCAAGTTCCTGGCAGTCTGGCATCAAGTGGAAGCATCAACTCTGCACTGCAGACCGCATCTGCCCTGATCAAAGGTTCTGGGGGAACCACCGACGTAAGCATGTTTGTTCGGTTTGTACGCATAGGTCATTAACGCAAGCAGACAACAACTGACAGCCTAAATGCCATTGTCTTCAACGTCGCAGCTTCCATGATCCAAATCGCCATAGGCATAACTGTTGGCCTGT
Source organism: Pyrenochaeta sp. MPI-SDFR-AT-0127 (assembly GCA_020747015.1). NCBI lineage: Eukaryota > Fungi > Ascomycota > Dothideomycetes > Pleosporales > Cucurbitariaceae > Pyrenochaeta > Pyrenochaeta sp. MPI-SDFR-AT-0127. The sequence continues at coordinate 6,171 of JAGTJM010000041.1, forward strand.
TCATGGCAGCTCTACTTGTATACCCCATGGGCAAACGCCGTAGTGGATTGTGGACTCTTTAAAGTATACCCCTTGTTTCTGCATAGCGATACGGAGTCTGGGAACCCAAAATGGGAGGAACTGGATCTTGCGAGCTAATCATCCCTAGTACTTAAACACTAAGACGTTTATCTTTGATGGCACTATTTGGTTGGATGTGTGGTGTCAAGGTGACATGCCAAGGTAAGCCCCGTGCAACAAGCGGTCAACACCGTCGGAAAAACCCAACGATAGCAACGAGCATCCATTTCGCGCCCTCCTTGCGCCCCTCCCAGCAATCCTCTGGATTTTCGCTTGCGACCTGAGCACCCACCAACATTCAAGCAACAGCAATCGAGGTGTACTCCATCGATATTCCTGGTAACCCACTTCAGGACTGGCGTCTGGATCAGCCATCCAACATGCAATCGCATCGCTACTTCAACATGAAGCAAGGTGTCTATTGTATCGCCTTTCCCACCGCAAGCTTGTGATTCAGCACTCACTGGCCAAAACTCTCCGATCACACATCTTCGCACCTACTCTACCTTTCCATTTTCTTTCGAAGGTTTCTTCATGTTTCGTGTGTGTGATGTGATGCTCATTTTGTTGTGTCCACCTCAAGCTCTAAGTGCCATACTTTTGATTTACCTGTGATTCTGCGACGAATTATGAGTCTCTCATCGCAACCTGTTCGGATACGGGGTAAACAAACTTTATGTTTACCAACTATCATGGTTATCTCACTTGCAGAGTGTCTACGCAGACTTTGAATACGCATGATTTGCCTTTTGTCACCTTGAAAAGTGTACTAAATGGTGGTTTTCTCGGTTTGTACGTAGCCTAGAGAACTACAAAGATATCGAATCGTTGCATAACTTCTCATTTATACCTGCGTTTTTGCTTTCTTACTACAGGTAATGCGCCTGTGCTAGACAGTTTGCCAGTATTTCAATTCTTCCTCGGTTCGGGTCGCACAAAATGGGGTTCATTATGCACTTCTGGCGCATACAGCATTTGCTTGGTCTCTCCGGTGGATGTTTGTCGTTGTGCGAGTTAGGATACTAGATTGTGTATTTTAGTGAGTGAACAGTGCATGGTCATCCTGGCTATGGCCATGAAATAGTCACCAAAAAAGGAATTAGCTGAATCTAGTATTTGCCTGTAAAATGATATTACGATGTTTTGCGATCTACTAGTAAATTCTGTTAAGCTGGGAAACTACAATGGCCTAATATGATCACGTTGATCACTATAAACGCACTTTGTTGATGCTCTCCAGCGCCACATGTGTCCGCTGAAAAGTAGGTGTATCATGCCTCAATACCTACCAAGTTGCCACTGATCATCAGAACAGCTTGAGACATACAGTATGAGCTGATAACAAGTATTAACATATGATGCTTTTTGAGAGATTGCTATTCTATATCAACCGCCACTCTTTGGAATTGCAATATAAAGCAAGGCGTCCTAGCCCATAACATCATGCATCACTCTTACGCGCAAATACCTTGAGTGGGCAAGTCATTGTACCTTCCCTTTTGACTTGCGTTGATTTGAGCCCTTTAGCTTCTTCATTAGCAGCATATATGCCTGCATTGGTTACAACTAAAGATGTCTTGTGGAGCATAATGCCTTATTCTTCAATAGGGTAACAGTGCTTACCAAAATTCCATGCAAGAGGCCATACTGCGTGGAGAATATCTCAACACTGAGAGAATACTCGGGAATAGCTGGTGAAAAGTTATCCCTGCATTATTTGCTTTTCAAAAGAGCAGAAAGATGGCGAAATTTAGTGCGGTAGGGGATCAAACCGCTGATTCATTTGCTGGTGATAGCGACCCTTTCGAGGTGATGATCTGTGGAAATGACTGAGCACTCGACCCAACGAAGAGGGGAAGCGAGAGGAGGAGAGTAACGTGTGGCAATGCGTGGAAGTTTTCATAACCATTCTCCAATATTGGGTGGTAAACTTCCATGCCTGAGGTGTTCCCTCTACTATAATTGATCAGTTATGATATATAGCGTGATCATCTTAAGGAACTCAAAGTTGGGCGTATAATGCCCAGCTGCTGATCAGGATCAACTTGCTGTTCATATTCTTCAATATCCCGCAACTCCACGAGCGTACCGTAAGAGCCATATTTGTTGACTCGCTCAAGAGGCCGTTTGATTCACCTGATCAGTCACTACTTTCTTGAAATAGCTCAAGTCTACTTTAACTCAATAACTGTGCCATGCAGCTTCTGCACACGCGTAACATTTGATTGGAATCCTTGGAATCTAAATCCTCTGGTCCGCAAGCCGCTATGCAACGAAATACCTTGCCGCGATATACCGGTGAAGAGGTAGATTTGTCAATACATGATCGCATCGTCTTTCAGCTAATGTACCGTTTGATGAGTAGAGGTAGGTCACAGATCCGCATTCGCAGCATCAGGATTGCGTTTAAGGGCTTTCGCACAATGGAGATACGTGTCTGTCACAATACCGCCATTTACACCTTTGCGTCCCGAGTTCCCGATTCTCGATGCTAAGCGAGCTTTTCTCCAAGCTGCAAGCGTTGAGCTATTTTAAGGATCCGTTTCCGTGGCTCGTGCTCAGTTGAAGAGAAATCAAGCTTTTCAGCCTCCACTTCGTTGACAAATACCGTAATAGCACGGTACTGTACATCATGCAAAGGACGGACGGACGCGCGCACACACGTGTGTGCATGTATGTATCTATTCTGAACATCTTCTATGCTTCTTGTGGTCGAGAAGTGGCAATTAGATAATTGACTCACTACAACATCCAAGTCAGGAAAATGGCGCAAAACGTGCAACACAGGTCGGCAGAACGGGGTTCAAGGGCAACATGGTTGCGCTCTCTATGGCTGAGCGGCGCGCGGGTGACTCTTGGGCTTACGATTCCATAAGTTTTCCATGCATCCTTCCATGCGTTCTGGCCCCCTCACCTTTGAATAGAACTTACTGACAGTCCACTGCCTTACGCAAAAGATCTTGGGCCCTGCTGTGCACACCACCGTTAATCGATACTCTGTTTGTTGCTCGGTGTTCAGTGAACAATGTGTTATCAATCCTGCTCACGACAGGCTGACATCATGGGCAAATATGCATTTGGAAACGGCAGCCGTGCTGGGGCATTGGCAGTATCAGGTAGTGTTCAAGTGTGCACATTTGTGATGGATGGGGAGGGCCTGGGTACACATTTCGGCCGATGATACCTCGAAACGACCCACCCGATCGATGTTATAAGGCTAGTAGTGAAAAGAGCAGTGTCTCTGCTTGCGCAAACACTGGTACCGATAGGCAGGGGCAGGCGAGCACCACCGTAGCGAAAGTGGTTATGCACGTCCCAGCTGGCGACATGACTCGGCTTTACCGACACGCCACAGACGAAGGAATGAGGAGCCATTCGCAGTCTCTATGCAGCGGACGGCTAATGGGAGGTCAAATTGGGAAGTTGTTAGCAGACTTATATGATTTTAGCTTTTTCGCATGATACTGGCCCGTAGGGCTCATTCCGAACTTCTCGGATTTGGAGGCGTGCCGGGAGGAAATCGTGAATTTAAATATGTCCAGAGAAGTTACGTGTGGTAATCACACAAGCGAAAGCATACCCGTACTTGAAGACCACTATTATAATTCCTCCCCACATTTCTAATTTTGGAGGCGGGGCAGAAGAAGAGACAAAGGTGAAGGTAGTCCGACCGGAGCTATGAGGCCGCCCATTGGTGGATTTGTGGCTGCTGATGCTATCGCTTCCTGAAGTGGAATTCGAATCCCCTCCTTGGGGATTTCGAGCCTCAATTATTCACACATTTAATTTGATCTGATCTGAAACGTATCGCGATCTTGGAAACTGTCTTGACGGGCTTGAAACAAGGTGAAATCTGTAGACTGTGTTTTCGGTAAATTGTTCTTTTGGCATTAGGTACTAACTACTACAGTACTATGAAGGTACTCGTCAGGCCGTGTATGTCAATCATAAAAATAAAGAGAAGGCTGGATGCAACCAGAATGATTCGTTGTAGATCATATCCCAGCGAAGGGAAACAGGCTCAACTGTCTATAAAATGAATCGCTAGATATCTCAGAAGGAGGAAATCCCACATTTAAAACGCCAACAGCGCCTGGCTTTATGATAAAGAGCTTCATATGTAAAAGCATGAAGGGTATAGACAAGAAGAGAACTGAGATAGCAGTGTTACCACCATCGTAGGAGCGCGCCAGCACTGTAATTATGTACTTTCAGTCTTCACTGGTGTAGCACCCTTAAATTCGCCGTGTAATATCTCCAGGAGTTTGCGAAGGGTATCTGAGTTACTGCTTCTTCGCCGAGTGGTTTTTCCATCTTCGTCTTCTCCCTCGGCGTCGTTGTCTTGCGTGAGCAATTCGATCGTTTTTCGGAGCTTTTCGTATGCGGCATTGAGATCTGAGTGTGAAACTTCGAGCTTGTTGTATTTGTCGCTCAGGATGGCAAGCTGGGCTTCGAGGTCTCGGGCATGCTTTTCCTTACGCTCGCGGAAGGCGCGTTGAGCTGCGCGATTCTGAGCTCGGCGGCGCTGGAAGGCTGTTAGGCAAGTATTACTGTGCTATACAGATATAGTACTTACTCCAGATGTAGTATGTGTCCGCTCGCTTGGTGCAGAGCCGTGGACAGTCGAAAATACAGGCTCAGTATGGGGTGGTGGGCGAGGACTGCAGTAAGGGCTATCATGGTCCGAGCCAAAATCCGATGGGGTCATTGGCATAGGGTATGATCCAAAGGACATTGACTCGTCAACAATGTGAGGGTAGTATGCCTGGTGTATTGAAGCAGGGAACTGGTCATATGTGGAAGAGACCTTTGCTGAATTAGAATAAAGCAAGTGAAATAGTAGCAGTTTTGACATACTGGAGAACCGCTCAAGCTGGGTACTTTTGATAGATCCGGTGGCATCTCGAATACGGTATTCTGGTGCGCAGGAGCAATGTAATTGCCCTGAGCCATCCAGTAGTCAAACGATTGGGAGTCCATTTTCTATGTCTTCTGAATGTATTTGGGGTGCTGACAATAGGATTGGTGGTGTCTTCTAGAGATGACGTGCTGGTGCGGAAGTATGTGGAGTGGAAATGCTTATGTGGTGGAGATGGGCTTACACAACGGAGGGCGAGGTGCAATCTTATACAGCGTGTGGACAACGAGGCGCGCCCTCTCGGAATTAATGGATCGAGTGGTTGGAGATGGCAGCCCGCGGCTTGAGCAGGGGTGATGCTCTATCGACGGATTTGTGCCCGCGTCAACGGCCACAACGGACCCTAGGAATGTGGCTTGCTACGAAAATGCATGCATAACGCCAACGCGAGGTGCGTGGTGGTGCAACCTTTTTTTCGGCACACGCGTCCGGCGCACGGTCCAAGAGTGCATCAAGCATCTTAGGTGTTGTTATTCTGGTCCTCGAGTGGCTCGTGGAGTTGCACTACCGACGGTTGGGGCAGGGGTCGGCATGAAGGCGCACGCTATGCTGCATACGGTCTTTGATAAAAGATTGGCAAAGTCACAACGCTAAGCGACAACCAAAGTCGACGAGCTCGACGTGCAGCATGCAGGTTAGTCAGTCAATGTGCCCTTTAGTAACAGGCAGAGGTGCCTGATAACGTCTTCTCGAACGTCTACCCCGCCTAGGAATTGCCTATTCGGTGGATGGTACATAGTAAGGCTGGATCCGCCAAGACGTGGCTCTCTTTGGAGAGACCGTCGACTGCTGAATAAGAGTGCGGGCACTATCTTCGCTGGGGATGGCTCTTCAGATGCAGGCCTGGCTGCAGGATCATGGAGTCCAGGAGGGATGGGATGAAAGAGCAGCAAGGGCAGCCCACGGCGTTAGAGAAGATTGCTGACCCAAGGCTGCGTCCGGCTGAGCATCCAAGTGAGCGACCCAGGACAACTCGGCATGGACTGCCTCTTTGCGTTGCTGCTGAGGGCGCCCGTGGGCCGAAATTCGGTCGTAGTGCCGTGTCTTTGACGCTAAACCGTGTACGGCTGGGCATGCGTCGAACTTAGCACAACCGAGCACGACTGGCTACCACAATAACACCCTGCACTCCCGCCGCTAATAATACTGTGACGTTGGATGCAATAACTGCCCTCGACGCTGCTTCGACTCACATGAGGGGCCGGGTGTGCCGCTCGACTTACCAGACTGGAACGTTGTGGTGGCCGCTGACAAAGAGCTCTATCGCCGGAAATATGACGGCAATGACGCTGCCTGGAACCTTTCCATCTATTGTGCTTCTCTTCAGAGCAAAGAAAGTAAGGAGACTGTTTGGCAATCTGTCCGCTGGGTGCGAGGCACAAAAACTTAAGAAACCAGCGAGACCAGCGATTTCGCGTTGATCACGTGTTGTGACAAGGCATTGGCTGCCTTGGCGTGACCACAGTCAGCTGCGGCTGGCATGACTTATCAGAGTCTCGTCCGCTTCGCACCTTTTCGTCATCTCACCTTCACCCCACGCAATCTAAAGATGGATTGGGGTAGCTGCCTGGTTGGTTGCCCACCGCACTGCTGATGAGAAGTTATCAGATGGTGTGAACCGTCGAAGCGTGTTGCCGTTCCTCAAAAGGAAGATGATGGTGTCTGAGTCTGTTGAGTTGCAGCGTCCCACGAAGCCATACTCGCAACATGGCTGCCGGCCATTGCGGAGAATGAATCCCATGTGCGTTATTCGGACTTTGTGTTGTCGTACGGGTCTTACACTGCATCATCTCACGTGGACGTTTACGTAGCCGCTGTGTTGTGTTAGCAACATCGCTTGACTGCTGTCAGAATGCGGTAATTTCAAGTCCAAGCCCATGCTTCCGAGCATGAAACCCCCAATTCATGGATGCTTGGGGACTCATCTCTGCCATCTCTTGGAAGCTTATTATCTGCAAGATTCGCATGCTGCAGATTGGCAGTCATGGCGCACCGGACAAAGGAAAAGTTCCACCACTCTTCCGCAATTCCTTACCGGATTCGGGTTGGTCATGTCAGCAAGCCATATTAAGCTGCATATGTCGGCCCATGCGTGCAGAAGCGAACCTTATCTCTGGAACAATCCGTCTTATCTAATATCACCTTGCAACCAAAGATTGGTGGGGTACGTTGCTGCCCACCATACCTCCCAGCCTTGTTTCTTGGCGCTGCAAGACACCCTCTTTCAATCGACAAGAGAGAGTCATGACATTTCTGCCCCGCTGCTGACACAACTTTCTGTGCACAGCATAAGGAACATTCTTCGTAACCGCGACCAGTAGGGTGACAAGGAAAATCACCCGGATAAATGACTAGTAGGATATGGGAATCAGACATGTGGATGTTCGGAATTAGGCGAGCACGCAACGTTCATCTCCATCTCTGCCTCACACCATTGTACCCTAGCACCCGGAAGCAATCGCCAGCACTAACCAGAGCTGAACAATGCTAAAGCAACCGCCATGCATCATCTACACAAAGAGTCACAATACTCCGAAGAACACAAGGTATAGACCAACTCCGCTAATCGCTCGACATGAAGGATCCGAGGGGCTAGAAAAGACTTTCGCATGCTTGCACCCGCCATGTCCCTGTGACGCTGGTCAACGCACCAATGAATGGACTGGACGTGGGTTCGCGAGTACAATGGCTATGTTATCATAATCCCAAAACGCGGTAGCACTATAGACCGCACATCAGGGTCCAAGTAGTTGTAGATCCCCCCCGGCACTAATGTTACTGGCCCCTATGCCTAAACGGCCTGAGATTTCAAGAGGGACTAACACCCGCGATAGTTTTCACGCACTGCAAGCAATCTTGGCACTTACCGATCTTCTGAATATGGCCGGTGATAGTATGCCAATGGCACTCAAGCTAGTTACAAGCAGAATGCAGGGCCTTTGATCAGGCACACCACACCTACTTTCGCGTATGACTATACAATCTTCGCTAATATCGCAGTCACATCGATACAATTATTACGTCGTATTGTTCAGTTTGTTTATCTGCTTGGGCAGCAGCGTTAAAACTTCGTACCGCGTCTCGTTCAAGGGGTGTCAACAAAGGAGCCGCAAAGAACTTCCATATCGTCCCTAACGGCCAATTTCGGCCACAACATCTGGTATATCCGGTGATATCTGAGCCTCTGACGTACTCTCATTATTTCCGATGTACTATAGGAGTTGTTGGGTATGATGCGAGGTCCAAGCGCATTTTAATCGCTCTGAGATTGAGAACGCTAGCAATTTACTTTTCTGAGCGTTTTCATCGGACCGAACTTGCACCGACTTCAGCCTCATCGACCCTAATTTACCCTTGTCTCTCGTAAGCAACCCCTTCCCTGAAAAGGTCGAGATCATGCATACTGACGTCAATGTCAGGCCAAACTTCGCCCAGATGACTTGATGAACATGATCAGCGTCGTCATTCTCAGCTCCTGCGCCTCTTCCGGCTGGTGACATTGCCACTGTTTGGTCTGTTCTCGGTATCCGCACCAGAGCCTCATCTCACGCTACCGCAAGGTTGGAACTGTGATCCTCAGAGCCAAGATATTAGTCGAAGCTTACTCTGCGGCTCTGCTCACCCTCCCGCCTCTTTCCAATGGTCAGCACTTTCAATTGCGATCTTTCTCATTATCGCTACGTCATGCAGAATCTCGAATACGAAGTATGAGATTACATCGCATGGTGTTCCAGACACTACGCACATTCCCAGCTCCAATCATAGGCGAATGTTTGCACATTGACTATAGCATTTTAAAGAGGACCTCAGCCATAGAACCCAGCAGTAAATTATAATGCCTCACTTAGGGCACCCGCTCCTAGTCTGGTATTGGTGTGGTCTACGTCTTCACCAATCATGTTCAATTGCATGCATATCATGTGCATTCAACAATCACATCGACGCCACAATCCTCCTTACCATATATTCGTTCAACCAGCTTCGAGACAACGTTACAGTGGTTTTCATACCATGCTATTGCTCGATAAAGTCAATGTCCGTCGGTGGTGTTTTTCACCATTTAGCTGTGACTGTTACCGATACGATGCCGAGCCGGCAGTAGTCTGCAGTTTCTCTTTCATCACACCGTCTTCCATAGGGGTTTTCTGAGTGTTTTTCGCCTTCCTTGACTGATCTAAAAGCATCTTGCCTTAGGATGTGTCTAATCCCTCACAGTAAGTAGGTTTATTTCAAATCATTGGCGAATGTCCAAGACTCAAGATTCCACTTATCACTGGACTTCAATAGTATTTGAGGCTCTTATGGCGGAATTCTGCCTATAGTCGTTGATAGTCAGAGGAGTATCAGAGCGTGCTTAAAAGTGAGTGTGCTCGTCAGTGCTTTTTGACACATATGGATGTAGTTGATTGTTAAAAGTCTTGTAGAATCCGAATAATTACGACACTACTGAAGTCCCTTTTCTGGTTCCCATAGCCTCACTGTGTGTAGAATAGCATGGTTCCACAAACCAAGCGGTGAGTAGACTGTTCAAACTCTTGCTCCAACCTTGTCACATGCATGAAAAGGAGACGATTAATGCAGAGCTCTATCACACTTGGCTATATTGTGACCCTATCGATCGGTCTTCCTCTTGCCTACTGCACGTGAACACTTTGCCTTTCCTCTCTTTGGCGCAGCTTTCTTTGGTGAATCTCGGTTCGTCATATCTGTCAAGTCCGTCTCCCCATCACTTCTATCTGCGAAGAAATGACTGTGTACCTGTGTACCGCTCTTGTAGGCTGCTTTCCGCTTCGGTACTGAGCGGGTAGGGGCTTTGGTTCTAGGAGGAACCGATGGAGTGTAAATGACCGAAGATTCGTTATCCGAGGGGTCTCTGAGCAGTGATTTACGTTTGTGTATATCTGAGGCAAGTGTGGTACCGCGTCCACAGCTGCGAGCACGTGGGGATTGGATCTTCGGAGAACGATAACCTTTGTGACCGCTTGACGTAGTCACTGCTGGTAGCTCTTTTTCGTACTCACTGCCAATGTCATCCCATTGATCATTCATGAAATCATCATGATCTGGATAGCCACTGGCTTCGCTGACAGGTCGTTGAAGGGCTGAAGTGAGCGATATGGGCGTTCGATACACGTTGGTCGCACTCAATGTGCACTGCTGACCCTGTTCCTCGTCGCCCTGTTCAATTGTGAGGTCACCGTGCACTAAATCGTCCTGGCTTGCCGGGAAGAAAACGCCTGCCATGTCTGTGATATCTTTGGCCGGAAGTTGTCCTGCCTGGAGGAAGCCGGCATCGAAAGGCGTAGAATCATCGCGTAAGAACCCACCTTCGAAGTTCGTTTGCGTCTGAAAAACTTCCCACTCAGACTTTTTCGACTTCGCATTATTTTTGGGGGCTACCTCAACCTTCTTTGCAGGATGCTCAACCTCGTCGCCATACTCAGCTTTCATACGCTCGACGATTCTCAGACCAGAGAAGAACTTCTTCCATAGACCTAAGACCATCCTTTTCCTTTTGTCCGCTTCTTTCTTGGCCTTTTCGGCTTCTTCTATCTCCCAAGCATCTATAACTAGATTCTCGTTTTCTGCAGCTACCACGACACCAGTGAGTACAGGTACCGCGCGTTGCTTCCCAAACTCAAAGCCCGTACATGCTTCTGCGTGGTCGATGTTGAGCTTCCGGCAAATTCGTGCCGTGCCCTTAAATGGAATGTGAATAGCACCTCTTGGTATCATTGTCTTCACATAGACGTCAATATTGCCAAAAGCATTACGGGGTATTTTGCCACCGATTATGGGGTCCGGTATGATCCATTTAGTCTGCGCTTTCGAATAAAGGCCTTGTTGAACTTTACCACCTTCTACACGTTCACGCTCTTCAATCTCGCGCTTTCGAGTGACTGTAACCGCACGCATCGGGACAAATTTCAGTGGTTGTTCGCCTTCCTTGACTTCACGTCCTTCCTTGTGCCATGATTCGGCTGTTTTGCAATAGAGAATGTCTTTTCGTCGGTATACCGGTTCTGTCTTCTCGTTGACGCCTTTGCCAGTGACGAAATTTCGTACTACCATTGCTCCAGGTTTGAGAGCTTCTTCACGCCGCAGATGTCTCTGGAGCACATACTCTGCTGAAGTTTTGTAGCCTTGTAGTGTCTCCCTACCACCCTCTTCGTCCATTTCTTTTTTCTTGTCTAGCTTCATCGGAACCAGATCGCCCTCATCTTCGACTTCGTCCCATGGCTGTCGCTTTTCATGTGGCCGTGCATATGGGCGCATGAGTGCTTTGAACCAGTCCCACTCTTCCCATCGCTTGACCTTGCCGTGCTTGTTGTGAATTGGAATTTTCTCAACAGGCATACGGAACCCTTTAGTCCTTCCAGGCCATTGGTGTTTCGGTAGATAGCGTACTGTGACGTCCTTCGCAGTACCATCAGAAGAAAATGCGATTAGATATGCTAGAACCTGTCTTGCTTTGTCGGCCGCCGCACCACGAGCGTAAAAACCGCCAAGCTTGTCTGGTGTGGAAGCGCTCGCAACCAAGGTTCGGGGTAATGGGGAGACCGAAATAGGGGTATTTGTAAGATGGGAGATCACTTCTGTCCAGTAGGTTGGATAAGGAAACTCTTCGCTGTAATCGCGGGCTTTGGGGGACTTTCTAATAGTCTGCTCCACCTCCGAATCTGAAGAGATAGTAATCACACTACTGAGGTCGCTACTTTCGAGTATGTCCACATCATCAGAGCCTGTGTGGCAGTTTGTTGCTTGGCACAGCTTTGGCTTCACTCTCGCCTGGGTAGACTTTGCTGACAGATTGTCCTTGATGATTTCTGCAACATCTTTTAGCTTCTCCAAATTCTTTGGTCTCCCTTCTTCACTTTGGCTCCAACCGAAGCCCACTGGTTGTAAGCTGACAACCATGCGAGACTCAATACCTAGTCCGCGTATCAAAGCCGTGAATAATTGTTGCCCCACATCTCGACTGCCATCGCATCTACGCGCCCTTTCACGGAAGGCCTCAAGACCCCTCACTCGCTCGCCAAAAGTATCTGGATGAACGGGATTGTCTTTGAAAGCCATGATCTCGGCTTCTAGAGTCGAGGGTGAAAGATAGCCGCGCTTTCGCAAGCTTGGTGCAGTAATTTTATATTTTGACTTCCAGTATGCAGAAAGATACCTCAGTAACCTAAGGAGAGGGTCACCGGCTGACAGGTTCGGCATGTTCGGCTCAAGTGGCTCTGATGTGGCACCCCAGTCGCGAGCAGACCTATTGCTTTTGGGTGTGGCATTGTCTTTGCCTTGTACTGCCTTGCTCCTGTCCTTGGCCTTTCCGACCCACCTGCTCTGGGGGCTTTCGTAAATTCTTACTCCCTTCTTGCTGCTCTCTTTCCATGTTCCACTCTCTTTAATTGCGTCCTTTTTAGAGGCCCTCTGCACCTTGCCATGTGTCGCGATGACGCGTGTCGGCCCATCAGAGATGCCTGAATCCCGCCAGTATTGCTCTATTTCGCGCCAGCAGCCAGGTGACAGGTTGGCAACTAGGGTACCCTGCACCTCTTTGTCTTGTATCCAGGCATTCCGGATAAGATTGTGGAACATAAGATACTGTACATGCATGCAGTGTGTAAGGTTTCTTATCTGACGTTGTACTTTGGAAGGCCCCTTCTTTCCTTCCGGTTTGTAGTCGAAAGCGGTTTTTGGTGCAGCGGAAAGTGTGAGGGCAATATCTCCCGAAATGGCTGGTGCAGGGCCATTGTTCAATATCGTAAGATGATGCTCTCCAAGCGCATCTTCCCAATCCTCATGGTCGCTCTCGTCGTCGTTAGTTTTGTGTTGTTGCGCCTCTCCCGGCCCAACTGACTTTCTCGCGCCGTTCAGCGGCACATGTTCAAATTCATCCTCGCTGCTCTCTGGCTCCGTCAGCTCGCTCTCATCGTCTTCCTGCTCGAGCAACGCCTTTGTTTGCGAGAGAGTGCGTGTGACTTTGGGGGGCGCATCCAGCGTCTGAAAGACGGACTCTTTACTACGTGGAGCGGGCGGTTTGGGGGTGCGGGCTCGCTTGGGTGGCGGTTCTGGCTTGGGAGAATCGGATTGCAGTCGCTTTCGAGAAAGGACGGGAGGCATGATGACGCCCTTGGTCTTTGGCTATTGTTTCATGGAGTGGCATTGCTACGGGGCATGAGTTCAACAAGCCGAAAGGTGTTGGCGGGAATGATGACGCAGTACTCTAGCCAAAAAGCGAATCGCGTGGACTAACCAAGTGTGCAGGGATCACGTCGCGTTCTCACGATATCACGAGATCTCCAATTATTGGTATTGATATCAAAGAGCCTTGATTTGCGTGCATTTTGTAGTGGTTAGAGCAGTGAATTGTTCACAGTGTGGACGGTACGAGGAAGTGATTGGTCTCGCTTTCCAAACACAGTCTTGTCCTCACTTGGCGAGCAGAAGCGCAACATTTGCGCCCCGTGTCATGTGCAATGGATTGGGGTGCTTGGAGGCCGCCCTTAGCACCACCTGGTCTCGCGTTAGCACAAAGCAGCGTTAGGCGCTGGGTCGAGCATCAAATTTACGAAGGATGGAAATAGAACAGGCGCGGCTGAGACTGTTGCCTTGTTGTCCCAATGACCCGAGGCGAGGTCATGTTGCGAGCGGTTCAAAGAGGGCCAAATGTATATGAGGGCCGCATTCCAGCCGCAGGGCTTTGGGGACTGTTTGTTTTTCGTCTTGCCTCTCCTCCGTTTCTTCTGCGTCATCTATGTCGTCTTCTTCAATATGGTTGCCGTGTCGCGCGCCACGGTTGACATGTCCCTCTCTGCGCGTCCACGATACTGGCAGGACGAACACTGGGCCATATTCGAGTCCAAACTTCTCGCCATCAGCCCCAATGAATGCATTGCGTTCATGGCAAGATAAGAGAGAGACAGCACGAGTGCGCGTGAGCACGTGACTGAGAAAGGCACTCCATCGACAGGAACTGCACCCAAGCCGCCGCAAACAATAGACCTCCATCACCAAAACCACGCCATCTGAGCAAGTTTGCTTGGGCCGACTGCCCGCAACCCCAGACTCATGGCCTTGACTCTCGAACAAGTCGCATCTGCCCAAAGTCACGAGCTGGCGCAGAGCCGCATTCCCCCTCCTCCATGTCTCGAAACGGTTTGGTCTCAGTGATTGAGGGTCGCGCATCCCTTGATCGCTGCACGCCGCCGTCGCCTGTCACTCCAACTCACATCCCACTTTTGCACACTGCAGCACCCCCGAACTTGCACCTTCATCACCGCTAACCCCCCAGACTGATAGATTTGCAGATACAGAGTCGCCAGAATCGATGCACTCGACAATTCCTGCGTCATGAGCATAGCCACACACCTGCTCGTGACTTGTGGCTTCCTCAGGCTGGCGGCCTCCGCGTCCCTCTCACCCAAGCATGCGTCCATGCTGCGACCTTGCGCCCTCTTCTCACTTTTTGCACCAGACCACTGACCTCTCCTCTTCACTCTCCATTATCCTCTAACCATTACTTCTGCCTAGGTGCCGCATTCGTCCCCGCTCGCACCACCCTCGTCGTCGACCCCCGCTCCACCCTTAGGCACCAAGATAGACACACAAGAGCATGTGCACGCTGCTGTTGCTCGCGCTCCTCCTCACTGTCCTCTTCGAGCCAGCGGCGGCCGCAAGTCCAATCATGCAGCACGCACTACCCGGTGCTCCATTGGACCCATTCCATCCAGATCCAGACGGCATGCTCAACCCTCTCTGCGAACTCTGCGTCATTCCTTTCTACCAGTGCATGCACGCTCTAGTAAGAGTCCGCTTACCACCAGGAAGCGTCTTGCTCACATGCCCAGCCCCAAGCGCCATACGTGGCTGCGCAAATGCTATACAACGCCCCCGAACACTCCTACCTACCGCCACTAGACTTCAACCAGACCGACGCAGATCTCGCACCCATCCTCGCATACGTCATCGAGAATGACGGACAGCCACTCCTCAACGAGCATGTTTCGCATTTCAATGCCGATGAGACCACAGTTCAGCCAGCCACTGTTCAGGCACACATCGAGGATACCTACACAGTGGGCGATCGCACCCGGCCCACTTCACGGAAGTCACCACATAAGCGCCAAGCACCTCGACCTGGTGGCTATCCTTGTAACGTGGATGGCTGTGAGCGGGCTTTCGATCGTGCTTGTGAGCTGAAGTAAGTTCAGCCTGCCCTCATGCCTCTACTGAAGCTCAATTGACTCTTGTTAGTCGCCACCAAAAGACCCATTTGAACCGCTCTGAACGGCCTCATAAATGTAATGGTTGTAACGAGGCCTTCTTGTACCCTAAAGATCTTCAAAGACACCGGCGAAAACACATCGCGCAACCGTCAGCCCAAGTCACCTTCTTCTGCCGGTATCCCGGATGCGGCAACCTCGAGGGCTTCTCGCGCCGCGATAATCTTCTGCGACACCAGAGGAAGCAGCATGCTCCCATTGTCGCTGCTGCATAGCCCAACACACTATATTTCGTCGGCACAGTGAGGCTCCATATGCCCACCGTCGACGGGGAGCAGCGAACGTCATCAATGCTCTCGCAGCTCGGCGTGATTTAGCGTGACACCTAGAGAGCTCCCGTGCGTCTGCTATTTCCTCTCGTCTCTTATCCATAATCTGCCACAAAATTGGCCATTGGCAGTGTTCGGCGCGCCTGTGATACTCTTCGATTCATTTCTCTTTGCGATGCCTATCCTTGGCTCGATCCCACGTGGGAGCAATCCCCGTGATGCATTTTTTCGGCTTGGCTTTCTTGATCTTCATGGTAATACCCCCTTTTCAGTACTCACGGTGAGCACTGCTGGTGATGTTGTTGGCTTTGTGCTGGTTTATGCATGCCGTTATTTCATTCAAAGAATTAGTTCACTATCACTACAAAAGCATCGCTCTGGATTTACTTCACTACTCACATACAGAAAAAGAGATTGGGTACTAAGTCCCTGTGTTGGGCCGTTATTATCTCGTTTTAAGATTATTTCAGGGTTGATTCTTCTCTCATACTACGTAAAGACCCAAATAGTTGAGCTACAGGCATAGCGCTTGATGAGAACAGAGGAGGTTGGTTGGAGAGGACAGTCTACTTGGTGTAGCACCTAGAATGGAAAAGTATCCTCACACCCCGTGAGCAGCTTCATACGCTTTTCGTATTGATGCGATCAGAGTTTGATTTCTTTTCTCGTGTCCATGTCTTGTGTCTCCTGATTCAATTCAGAGCCTCTTAAACTAATCGTGGGTACTAGATGTCCCTCAGTTCGAAGCGCACGCTCCATCATTGTAGCCATGGCAGAGCAATACCTAGAAAATTGTCTAAGCTATATACTGTGTCATTGAATCCGAATGGTGTGGCTCTAGTAGTATGCTTTCCAGCTCTTTTCGGTGTATAGGCTCCGAGGGTCTCCAAGAAGATTGCAGCTCGATTTGATAATAGTCAGACTCAATCTCCTTTTCTCGTCCTTGATGTGCAAGTATGACAAAGGAACCGCTATAAAATAACCGTGGCTAAGCCACTAAAAGCACGATCTGTTACCACACACTGCGTGCATTTGGACGATACAGCAACACCTTATTTCAGAAAAGACACAATGCTCCATCTCTGCTAAATATTCGCAAAATTGCAAAGCCGCTTCGATCTTGCAATCATTTTATAACTGTGTCTAGGCATTACGACTTCGCATAAAGGCAACAGTGCATTTCCTCGCAGCATCTGATTGAAACACGTCTGTGCGTCTTTCCTTCACGCCTTCTACCAAAGTTGGTGCAGTTCAGATACTGTTGGAGCGACAGATACCTCTCGAGCTTACAATCATCGAGCTATCTTCCCAACAAGCATTTGATGTTTAGCTCTTACAACGCGATGATGTCCACCTAGAAGCGTTACGCTCAGAGTTACTTGACTCATCATGCAAAGAACAAGCTGAGGCTGCTCCTCATCCATCTCAAGGTCAGCAAGCTAGACCTTCTACCTAGCAACGCAACGTTGTAACGCCTGGCATTCGACCCGCTTCTTCTCGGGCGCTGGTGCATCGTGCAGTTCGGTACAATACTCAACCCTGCAAACTTGGACAAGAACAGTTGAGAATATACATTTTCATTCTATTGTTTTTATGTTGAAGAAGCGCTGCCATATTTCCGATGTCATCATTGACGTCGGACCTTCGTGTGGGTTGTTGCTGGGACCTGAGGCTGCGAGGCCCCTGGCTATGTGCCCATTTTAGTCTGATGAAACCTTGCTCGCTTCACATCCCTAACACGCATGTTCCTCCACGGCCTCGATCAAGCGAGCCTCATCACTTCGGATCTCCTGTGCCATGATCTGCTACACATTCTCCGACAGATACTGTTAGGCCAAGGAGCCTGTGGGCCAGTCTACGCCCACTTGCCTTCCTTTCCACGTGCCGCGCTCCCGCTCCGTCTGTTCTTCCCGGAGCCTCCACCACACACGCGCATTCCTACTCAAGCACGCCCCCGCCCAGGGCTGTCAAATGGCGCTGCGATGGCTTGGTGGCATGTGTCGTTGTTGGAGATTAGTGGGTACATCCCGTCGTCATCACCATGCCTAAACGCCTAACCGCCTCAAGGCTTCCTGACCGTACCCATGATGAGGCCGAAACCCCACCATCAAACTGTTCCAGGAGAATACTTGCTGCAGATCATATGTTTACTTTTAGGATCACCCCCGAACCCTTTTGTATGCCATAACAACAGGCCAGGTATATAGTCCCAGGGCCCGGATGGAACAAGTTTGGCCTTCCTCTTTCATCAGATCGTTTTCATTTCATACCTTCCTTTTACAAGTGCCGAGCACGATTACTTAATTCTGTTGAGCTGAGCTCTTCTTTCATTCTTTCGTTCAGATTTATAATTCCGATTAGTTGACTTCAGGTCCCCCTCCTTACGACCTTCCAAAGAAACTAAACCACATAATGAAGACTATCTATCCACTCCTTACTCTTTTTTCCGTAGCTACTGTTGCAGCCGGGCCTCTTCCCCATCATGCCAGGCTTGAGGCTCGAATTAACATTGATACACCATCTCGTCTCCTCACACGGACCCAACCGGCCGCAGCGCCTGCGCTTGATGCCGCTAATGCCGAAGCTGAGAAGCAGCGTTTGGCTGAGGAGAAAGCTGGTATGCTTGTTTGGTATAGCCTTCAGAGCGTTCTCTAACAGTATGAAAGCTGCGGATCACAAGGCAGCTGCCGATGCTATGGAGGCCATGCATGTAGCGAAAGCTGAGGCTGAGGCGAAAGCCTCCCAAGAAGGTAAAGCAACAGCTGCAAATTGACGGTACTCGTAATTAACACATGACAAGCGGCTGCCAAGATGGAGCAGGAGCATATTGCAAAGGCTGAAGCAGCGGATAAAGCTCACCAAGATGGTAAGAGTGACCCTGAAAATTTGGGGCGCGCTCAACTAACCATCGTCTAGCGGCTGCTAAGATGGAACAAGAACACGTTGCAAAGGCTGAAGCTGAAGCAAAGGCCTCTCAAGAGGGTAGAGAAGCACCTGAACCTCGACATGGCGTCTTTATCTAACTGTTCCACAGCAGCGGCCAAAATGGAACAAGAACACGTTGCAAAGGCGGAAGCCGCAGACAAAGCTCACCAAGAAGGTATGTGGAACATATTATTGTGAAGCTTGATCTGACCATTACTCTATAGCTGCCGCAAAAATGGAGCAGGAACATGCAAGTAAGGAGCAAGCTAAAGCCGATGCCGAGAAAGCTGCCGCAGATGCGAAGGAGCTTGAACACCAGCAGAAAGCCAAGGAGATGGAAGCAATGCATGTTGCGCAGGAGCAAGCTAAAGCCGAACAAGAAAAGGCTGCCGCAGATGCGAAGGAGCTTGAACACCAGCAGAAAGCCAAGGAGATGGAAGCAATGCATGCTGCACAGGAGCAAGCTAAAGCCGAACAAGAAAAGGCTGCAGCCGATGCGAAGGCAAAGGAAGAACAAGAAAAAGCCAAACAGGCCCAGGAGACTCCAGTCGTGGCATCGTCGGAACATGTTATCGCTGAACCAACTCCACCAGTAGCAGCTTCACATGAAACTATTGCAACAGCTACCCAGGAGACGACCGCAGCTGCTGAGCACACATCTTCTGCAGTCGCCACCCCTGAAGTGCCTCCACCACATGTATCCGGGTCTACTACGACAACGACTACGGCCACACATATCGTCACTGAGCCGATCGCCAAGGAAAGTCAAGCAACGCCCGAGAATCCTCCATCGACGCACTCTATCGAAACAATCACTTCACATGCTGCACCGCCAGCTGCGGAATCCACAAGTATGATTCATGTTACAGTTCCTGCTGCCAATACATCATCCATCGTACACTCAGCACCACCGGCGCCCGTAGTCACCGAGAGCTTCTCTTTAGTCCAAGGCGAGGCTGCGAAGTCCATTAGTGTGGTACACCCTTCTTTATCATCATCAGCAGAGCATGTCGCGCTCCCGGCGGAGACTAGCGCCGCAGCGGTAGGCGAAGGGCAGAAGAAGGCTGAAGAAGAGCAGAAGAAAAAGGCTGAAGAGGAGCAGAAGAAAAAGGCCGAAGAGGAGCAGAAGAAAAAGGCCGAAGAGGAGCAGAAGAAAAAGGCCGAAGAGGAGCAGAAGAAAAAGGCCGAAGAGGAGCAGAAGAAGCAGGCGAAGGAAGCTGAGCAGCAAAACAAGGAAAAAGAAGCTGAGCAGCAAAAGCAGGAAACGGAAGCTCAACAGCAGGAGCAAGGAAACGAAGCTGAACAAAACAACGAGGAGGAACAGAACAAGAATCAAGAAGAGGAGCAAAAGAGTGAACAAGAGGGTGAAGCAGAAGAAAGCGATGAGTCAGATGATGAGTCGGATGAAAGTGATGAGGAAGAGGATGAGGAAGGAGGCGACAATGAGGAGGAGGAGGAGGAGGAGGAGGGGGGGGGGAGGAAGAAGAGCAAGAAAGCCCGCAGCAAGAGGCCGCTGCCGAGCTTGTCCCTGAGCCAATTACTGCTGAAGAACAAACGGCGCCAGCGCCTGTGGTAGAACATCCTGCTGGATTCTTGAATGCCGCTGCGGTCAAGCCAAACACAGCGTCCAAGATCCTGGAACAAGCCTTGAGCAATGCTAGGTTGGAGCAACCTCAAAGGTTTGCCAGGCGTATGCGGCGAGGCTTGAAGCCAGTCTTGGCTTGATCCTCCAGTTTTATCGTATTCTTCAGTGCCTTAGAGAGTGATAGGAGTCTGGCTTGAGCCATGCACTTCGTAATTATTTTAGATCTGAATAGTCACCCAATTCACGAAAATGTTGCCTAAATGCAACTGAGCGCAGTGCTTGCCTCCTCTGGCTCGTGGTTTTAAAGCTCTACCGAAGACGTTGGGTAGAATACAATGATCAAAACCACAAGAATGCATCTTACATGTCCATCCCGCTATATACTTTGCAAAAGAATAAATATGCGTAGGCAGGAAAGCGCCAAAAGTATTACGGCCAAGGACGGAGCAGTGAGGCGGAGATTGATTTACTATGAGGCGGTCAGCATGTCAGTGTCTCCACCAGAGTTTGTATGAGTTGATGTGGGTACATCTCCAACTTCATTTGCTGAGAAGTAAGACATAGAACAGAAGGGTGCATGTCTTCGGAGGCAAGAGGCGAGAGGCAACCCAATGCCGAGGTTTTGCCATCGGTGCTATCGGACGAGAGCACGGGAGCTTGGACGTGATGATGTCGAGATTTGGTAGATTGCTGAGCAATTCACCACGCCACAACTGCACCATCTTTGCTGTCTCTAGACGGGCCTTCGACTACAATTCCGCCGTCGGTGTGTCCCGACGAGTCGCCTGGGAACCTGCTGTCTCCTCCACCACTCGATAGACCGTGCTGTCGCCTTCCGAGGTCGCAGTTGCCGTTCGCCCATTATGCTTCATGGCCAAAACTTGCCGTGGCGGGCAGCATTCCGCCAGGCCGCGCGATCAACCTCGAGAGCCGCTGTATCCAGAGCCTCATCGCGATTCCTTCCCGCCCAATGCTCTGCCGCATTCGTTGCACGATCCCTTCACCCATACCTGTCACCGCCCTCCGCCCTGTATGCATACCGCAGCTTTTCCATGTCGTTGAGCAGACATAAGGACAAGGATAAGGACAAGGATAAGGACAAGGACTCCAAGTCCCAGCCAGAATCGCTCGAGGAAGTCGCAGACGAGGAGAGTGCCGATTCAAAGAAACCAAAGGAGCAGGAAAGAGCCGAGGAGCTCGAGGGCAAGAGCAACCCTTCTGAACCTTTACCCTCGCGGGCCGGCTCTGGGCGTAGCAGTGCCGCGGGCGGCGATGGCGCTGGTGCTGGCAGTGATGGGAGTGGTAAAAAGCGCAAGAGCGCCGAAAGATCGCTCGTCAAGCCATCAATACCAGACGTCTATCCACAGGTCATGGCCATCCCACTCGTGAAGCGCCCTTTGTTCCCAGGCTTTTACAAGGCCATTACTATAAAGGACAGAGAAGTTGGACAGGCAATCGCCGACATGGTCAAGCGAGGTCAGCCGTACATTGGTGCCTTCATGTTCAAAGATGATGCCGCCGACAAGGATGTCATCCATGACCCGAGTGAAGTTTACGACGTGGGTACCTTCTGTCAGGTCACAAGCGCGTTTCCGGTTGGCGCTGACGATAATTTTGCCATGACCTGTGTTCTCTATCCGCATCGTCGAATAAAGATGACGGGCCTGACCTCTCCAAAGGCTGAGAAAGAGGAGGCTTCGGTCGTAGAAAGTACGCTTGGCGAGACGGCTGTGAACGATACAGGCGCAAGCCAATCCAAGGGTGATGTCGTGGCAAGCTTTGAGGAGCCCAGCGATGATGCAAAGGCGCTACAAGATAACCAGGTTCCAACCATCTTGAAGGGGCGCAAGGTCAGCATCGCCGATGTGGAAAACATGGTTGAAGAGCCCTTTGACGTGAAGACCAACAAGACAATTCAAGTCCTCGTCAACGAGATCGTCAATACATTCAAGGGCGTTGCACTGCTGAATCCCCTGTTCCGCGACCACGTCTCCACCTTCTCTGTTCATACTACCATGAACGTTGGCGAAGACCCCGTTAAACTGGCAGATTTCGCCGCCGCGGTTGCACAGGCCGAGTCGCATGAACTGCAATCTGCCCTTGAGGAGATGGACATTGAAAAACGTTTGAGCAAAGCCTTAGAGGTCCTCAAGAAGGAATTGATCAGCGCCGAGCTGCAGAAGAAAGTATCCGATGATGTCAACGCAAGAGTCACTAAGAAACATCGCGAGTACATGTTGATGGAGCAGATGAAGGGTATCAAACGCGAGCTCGGCATTGAATCAGACGGCAAGGACAAACTGATAGAGAAATTTCATGAGAAGGCTGGTAAGCTTGCTATGCCTGAGGCCGTTCGTAAAGTGTTCGAAGAAGAGATGAGCAAGCTCCAGGGTCTTGAGCCAAATGGATCAGAGTTCAATGTTACCCGTAATTATCTCGACTGGCTAACACAGCTGCCCTGGGGCCTGCGCAGCGCCGAGAACTTTGGTATCAAGCATGCCCGGGAGGTGCTAGACGAGGATCACCACGGATTGAAAGATGTCAAGGACAGAATCCTTGAGTTCATTGCGGTGGGCAAGCTCCGTGGCACAGTGGAAGGAAAGATTCTTTGCCTCGTTGGCCCACCCGGCGTAGGAAAGACGTCGATTGGCAAGTCGATTGCTCGCGCGTTGAACCGCCAGTATTACCGCTTTAGTGTGGGTGGCATGTACGATGTGGCAGAGATTAAGGGGCATCGAAGGACATACGTCGGAGCATTACCTGGTCGCATCATTCAGGCGCTGAAGAAATGCCAGACCGAGAATCCGCTCGTGTTGATTGACGAAGTCGATAAGATTGGACGAAATAGCAACCATGGTGATCCAGCATCCGCCTTGTTGGAATTATTGGACCCAGAACAAAACAACAGTTTCTTGGACCACTATCTGGATGTACCAGTCGACTTGTCCAAAGTGTTGTTTGTTTGCACAGCCAACATGGATGAGACCATCCCACAGCCACTTCTTGACCGCATGGAGGTGATTCGACTATCTGGCTACGTGTCAGATGAGAAGATTGCCATTGCAGAGAAGTATCTATCACCTGCAGCAAAAGAGATGAGTGGCTTAAAAGATGCGGATGTCATTCTTGAGAGCGATGCAATTGTCGAATTGATCAACAAGTACTGCCGCGAGTCGGGCGTCCGCAACCTGAAAAAACATATTGAAAAGGTGTATAGGAAGTCAGCACTGAAAATTGTCACTGATGTTGGCGAAGACGCTTTGCCAGAGGCTGAAGCGCTCACAGAGGAGGGCAAAGCCGCGCAGAGGGAGGCAGAGAGGGACACGACCGATGTGGAGGAGACTCCCCAGGGCATTGAAAAGCAGACAACTGAGAAGCCTCGTGTCGCGCTCAAGGTCCCGGATACTGTGCATGTCTCCATCACAAAAGACAACCTGAAAGACTATGTTGGACCACCTGTGTTCACGTCGGACCGATTGTACGACTTTACACCCCCTGGCGTTGCCATGGGTCTAGCCTGGACATCCATGGGCGGCTCAGCACTCTACATTGAGTCAATCATTCAAAACTCGTTGTCCGCGTCTTCAACGCCCGGCCTTGAACGGACAGGCTCACTCCGAGATGTAATGAAGGAGTCTACAGGTGTAGCCTACTCTTTCGCCAAAAGTATTCTTGCACGCGAGTATCCCAAGAACAAATTCTTTGAGCACGCGAGAATTCATCTTCATTGTCCTGAGGGGGCGACACCAAAGGACGGACCGAGTGCGGGTATCACGATGGCGACAAGTATGCTCAGTCTAGCATTAGATACAAAGATCAGAGACGACGTTGCTATGACAGGCGAACTCACGCTGACGGGCAAGGTGCTAAGGATCGGTGGGCTGAGAGAGAAGACAGTGGCTGCAAGACGAGCTGGGGCCAAGACTGTTATTTTCCCGCACGACAATATGAGTGACTGGCTGGAATTGCCCGAGGTACGTTTTGTATGCGTCACACGTACGTGCATGATCACTAATGTCTATCAGAACATCAAAGAAGGCATCGAAGGGCGCCCAGTGTCTTGGTACAAAGAAGTCTTCGACATTGTTTTCCCCAATCTTGACAAAGAGTACGCCAGCAAGCTTTGGGAGAAGGAGTTGAAGTCGAAGAAGGGTGATCGGAAGAAGAGGGAACAGAAGCGGAAGGAAGAGGATGAGGAGGAATCTGGCGAAGATGATGACTAAAAGCTCCTCAAGGGGTAGAAAGCGTGTATGATAAAGGTGGATAAAGAGGTCAGCAACCGCAGCGCATTTTGGGCGTTTTGGCATATGCATAGCACTGGCCGTGGAGCCATGACGATACATGGCATGCTAGAAAGGATCTCTTCTCCAAAGCGTAGATAGTCTTCAAGAGTTGGACAGATGAGTTGCTCTTGATGTAGATAACTCGTGAATGAACACTTGTATACTAGATGTAGGGACCGGGCTGATTTTGGCATATACTGGTGGTGGTGGTGAAGAGTGGCATGGGGAGCCATCCAGCATGATCCCTCCTTGACAGCGGCAGCGAAGACGGGACGGACCGAACGAGCCAGGATTCTGGCGAATATGTCACGCCAGCGACTACCATGAGTGTGTCCAACTTGTACAGTGACTGTGCGTTGATAATGGCTGCTTTTCGCATCATCATCATCACCATCATCAGCAATGCGAGTTGCCAATGTTTACCTTGATGTACAGCGCAAGAATAGATGCAGGGCGAAGAGGAGTTGAGACAGGGATGAGGGAGGTGGCCGGGCGCCACTATGCACACTTGCGACAAGCATTTTCGTAGAGAGTACCACTGCGGCGTCGCGATAGATGAATAACGGTTTTCCGTCAGCCGCCCGCACCGCAGCTATCGCTGAGAGGGCTAGTGAAGAGGAGTTTGTTTTGGCTGTGGCGCGCTGTCTGGCTTGCAGCGTGTACGAGCGAGCGAGCGAGCAGATGGGAGACAATTGGCGTGCTTAGCAAAGATTCTGTTTAGATGCATGGAATCCGGTTCACCATGGCGCTGGCGGGGGTCGACATGAAAGTTGTAATGCTCGAGGGTGGGGTGTTGTTATTGGCTGTGTGGGTGCTTGGGGAGGACGAGGCCAAGTCTCAGCGCCTCTCGCGCATGAACCACATTGACGTGTCAAGGTATGTGAAGCGGGAGTGTAGGGAGGGCCGACAACGCATACTGCGATGATGCCTGGTACGAACGAGAGGGAGCGAATGGCAAGGGGCAATTGAGAAAGGGCTGAGGTTGTTGTCATACTTGAAGGGGCATGGGAAGAAGTAATTGCAAGCTTCACTTTGGGACGGCTGCTGGTGAGGCTGAGCAAGTCTTTTTCGCCAGTGAACTTTGCAGTAGATGACACGGCCATGTTTGCATAGGGTCTGTCTGTAGCAAGAGTCAAGAGGAGAAGCGTCTGGTGCAGGCCCAGTGGGTACATGGCTGTAAGTACCATGGGTTTGCAGACTGTGAGGAAGTATGAAGAATTAGCACTCGGCTATGCGTGGGCTAATGTACGCAGGCCCAAAAGAGGGGATGGGCCATGGTCAACTGATGGATTGGAGGGGCCAGGGCGGGCAGAGAGGGCTTGGGCAAGAGGCCTGTTGGCCTGCTCGAGGAGGATTGGCCTTTTTTTTTTCTGTGCGGTGAAGATTGCTTTGCAATATGGGTGAGATTGTGCGACTCGCTCTTGATTCTCTCACCGCAGTTTGGCAGAGGCTGGCGGCCACACACGCAACGCAGCACAGCACCAATCAGTCGCAGACTCGGTCGTACCTCGCGGCTCGACTCGGCGCTGCCTGCTGCTGATTCGGCTGGGCGGAGGGTTCTTTTGGGTCTTTTGCGCAGCAGATGCTGCAGGGTGAGAGGGCTGGTGTCCAATCTGCTGCGCAGTGCTTGACCGCCACGCATTCGAACAGCAACCAAAAACATGGACGTGCTGCCCACTGACTGCACTCTCGCCTTTTTGTGCTCTTCTCCCCTTCTCCCCTTCTCCCCTTCTCCCTCCCCCCCCCCCCCCGCTCTCGTGAGACCAGCTGGTACGGGCACAGGCACAGTGGCTCCCTTTGCTCTGCCAGACACCCCCGGGACACTCAGAAAAGGAGTTTGGCTGCTGAGCCGGGTCGCTGCTCGTTTGCTGATTGGCCCCTGTGTGCACCCACCCACCCCCCAGCCTCACCCTGGCTGCATCACCACCACCATCTTACTTCGCATCCGACAAGACTCATCGACTCGTCTCCCCACAGCCCATCCCCGCGCCCCAGCCCAAGCATCACCCGCCAGCCTTCTGCTGTGTGCCCTGTTGAGCCTCACTCAAGAAGCCAACAACACGCTCCCCATTGCTCCTCTCGCCCCCCTTCCTGTCCTGGTGGTTAGGCGCCAACGCGAACCGGGCATGTCGCTTGGGCGTCAAGAATAGAAAAGCGGTATTTTCCCCACGCATTTGCAGCCGGCCAAGGCGGAGATTGGAGCGGCAGAATCTGCTCTTCTGCATCTGAGCAAAACAAAACCGCCCGCCGCCGTCGTCGTCCAACGGGCCATGACCTAGAGGCCCATGGATGCACCAAGCCACCGTCACACACAACACCGACACGGCATGCCGTCGGCGCCAGCGCGATAGCACCACTCCAATCGATCCACATCCAACCACCCAGCCTAGGAGCCAACCCCCGCAGTGCGCGCAACAGCAGCCTTTTGGAGCCTGGAAGAGGCCGTCATAGCAGGCTGGCCTCTCGCGTGCGCGCTGAGAAACCACTCCGCGCCGCGCAGAGCGGTGCGAGTGTCCCCTCCCCCCCCCCAAGTCGATAGCAGAAGATGCCGCACTTGCTGTCTGCGGACAATGGCGAGTCGAGCAGGAGTCGCAGCAGGCAGAGGGCCCGCACAGAAGTCGGCGAGCATCGGAGCATGTGGAACCGCCTGAGCCTGCAGAAGATTGGCTCGTGGCTCAAGAGGGACGAGGACGAGCCGCCACCACCACCACCACTACTACCACTACTCCTCGGGAAAGCCGGCAAGCACGACGACGAGAGCAACAAGGAGAATGGCCGCCCGCACTCGAGTGGAGAGCACGCCTCACGGGCCGCTGGGCTGCTGCATCGCAGAGGCAGCAGGAAGGTAGTCCCCGGCCTGCCCAGACCCCTGACTTTTAAGAGGATGAACAGTGAGAAGCGCGACAAGCTCCTCGAGGTGCCGCTTGTGGGCGAGCAGCGACGAGCAGCGTCAGCCGACCGCCGGGAATCCACCGTCACCAAGCGGAATCTTTCGCCCCCTCCGTTATCCCTACCCTCCATGTCTGCGCCCGACGTCCTGAGTCCGCACGAGAGCGACGCCATGCAGAAATTGCTTCCAGAAACCACAATAGGCGGAGGGCCAGACTCAAACATTCCGGCAGGTGCTCGGCAAGTCGACTACACTCTGGACCAGCCTGAGGAGTACATGCCGGCGGGCGACGCCCCACCCGTCGACATGGAAGAAGCATACTCGGAGCATGGCTCGCGCCGCTCAGTATCCGACATTGATGATCTGCGACTGCAGGAGGAGCTCGAAGCAAAGTGGATTCTAAATCTCAGTATGCACTTCCGCGACATGTCAGACCGAGAAAAATTCTTCATCACCTATGCTGAAGAGCCCAACAAGTGGCGACGAGTCACCGTGTCCTGTGACTACCGCCAACTGGAGCCAGAGTCTCTGGAAGCCGACCTCAAGACCCTACACTATCAACGAGACAAGAGCGCAAGAATATACGAAGCCATCCGTGACTCCCTCCCAGATATCCAATTCTACGACACGGTGACAAATCTCAAGCTCGAAACCTCGGACGGCCGCCTTCACGTCCACGTGACTGAAGACGTCAATGAGATTATTCCTTACCCGTCTACCTCGGCCATCGACCATCTCGACTGCAGGCGCTTCAGGGAGAACGCAGTCGCCTTTGACTCTCACATCTCAGGCTTCGTCTACAAGGTATCTGTCAACAATCGAGCATTTATCAAGAAGGAGATTCCAGGCCCGGACGCTGTCGAGGAGTTTCTCTACGAAATCAATGCACTGTCTAGTCTACAGTATTCAAAATCCGTCATCAGGTTCGAAGGCATCATTATTGACGAGCAAAACGAGTTGATCAAAGGGCTGTTGATCAGCTATGCCGAGCAAGGTGCGCTCGTGGACATGATTTATGATTACAAGCCAACAGGTCAATTGCACTGGGAACGCCGCGAGAGGTGGGCACATCAAATCATCGAAGGCCTCTCAGAAATTCACGAAGCCGGGTTTGTGCAGGGCGACTTTACCCTGTCCAACATTGTCATCGACCACAATGACGATGCAAAAATCATCGACATCAACCGGCGTGGGTGTCCCGTCGGATGGGAGCCACCTGAGCTGGCCAAGCTTATCGAGAGTGGTCAGCGCATATCAATCTACATAGGCGTCAAGTCAGATCTCTACCAGCTCGGTATGGTGCTATGGGCACTTGCCGAGCAACAAGACGAGCCGGAGCGCCAGGATCGACCACTAACACGTACCCTGAACCGGCACAACTCTGATGTTCCAGAGTATTTCAAAGACATCATCAGGGCATGTTTGAGCGATAGTCCTCGCGGCCGCCCTTCCGCAGCGAATCTGCTCAAGAGGTTCCCCGAGCATGGGCAAGAACAAGCATCCAAGACGACCGTGAAATCAAGGGAGAGTGTCTCAACGCACAGGAGCGACAAAGAGTACATCGACCCCGCTACAGCTGTGAACCTAGAAGATATCTCGCAGCATCGTCGCCACTCGCGAAATCAGTCATCGTTCGAAAATGTCAACGTACCATCCACAGAATACCCGGCGTCGTCTGGCTCCTACATCATTCCCAACGACAACAATGGGGACCGTGGCCGATCTCCTCACCCCCCAAGAAGCAACAGCAGAAACAGAACCAGTGATTGCTCGCCATACCCGGGCCATCGATCTGTCATGTCGCTCGACGACTCGGAACTGGAAAATGAGCTGGCTAGTCTGCCTGCCAGCCGAGATACGAGATGGGAGCAAGTGTATGTTGACGGGGATACAAAACTCGTCCAGAGAGGATGTGGCGAGATTGGTGTCCACGATTTCGCAGCTCAAGAACCAAAAGACATATGTATCACGACCCCGCCTGGCGAGATGGACAGTTCCTTTCTAGCAAGCAAAACGTCTGACGACACACCCATGAGTCTGTCAATCACTGCTGGACTTCAGCCAGTCGAGCCGCAGCTCTCGCAGAGTGGCCTTGAAGAGCCACAAGACAAATCGCCACACCATCGAGGTGTGGGTAACAAGGCATCCTTCAGCGACCGTGTACATCAACTCGCACAATCACAGAATCAGCATCAGACCCCCATTGACACACAATATAATCACCACAGTCGGCACTCTCAATTACCAGACTCCACAACACTTGCCAACCTCGAACATGAATTGGCGATGGATTCATCTGTTCCTAGCTCCGCTGTACCAACGCGAACAAATACCGGTTTCTCCATTTTCGACCGTCCGGAAGATACGAGAAGAGTTGGAACTGGTTTCTCGGTAGCGACAGGACACCACCTACCACTGCACCAAGATTCCGGCTTTGCAGAACCGGCGCGAGTATCATACGAAAGCGAGAGGATTCGACATAGCCTGGACGAAAGTATCCGAGATCTCAGGATGTCGAAAGAGGAGGAAGAAAGAATTAACGAGAGATTGTGGGACGAAAATGATGGCACAATGTTCGGTGAGGGTGTCCGTGGCGAACAGCTCATCATCAACAAGTCAGAGGAAATACCGATATATACAATCCCGGCATCGCCCCGGCAGCCATCCTCACAAATAAGCCCCTCGGTGTTACAGCCATTTACGCTCGGCGTAGGACCAGTCAATGTACTACGCGTTGCCGACGTTCAGGACAAGGCGCTAGAGGAGAAGGTATCGAACACGACAATTCGACCACCGAGCATTTTGAT
Organism: Pyrenochaeta sp. MPI-SDFR-AT-0127; assembly: GCA_020747015.1. Lineage (NCBI taxonomy): Eukaryota > Fungi > Ascomycota > Dothideomycetes > Pleosporales > Cucurbitariaceae > Pyrenochaeta > Pyrenochaeta sp. MPI-SDFR-AT-0127. The sequence continues at coordinate 36,191 of JAGTJM010000041.1, forward strand.
CCCCGAGTTCCACCATGGCGTCCCAAAGGCTATCAACTCTATCGATACTAGCCCTCCGATTACCACGCCTTCCACTGGCTCATCCCACGAGCAGATGTCATCTGCGAATGAAATTCAGCATCCATACTACGACATGGAATATATACCTAAATGCGATGAGAATAAGCAAGCGTCAGATGACCTCGCAGACTATCTCTCGCACTCCATTTCTTATTCACAACATAGCGATTATTACTCACAGAACAGCCAGCAGAGGGGGTTGCAAGAACCAAAAGTCTAAATCATCCAATTACAGGGAGCGAGTAGGGCGTTATACCTTTATATTCGCATTCAATGTTCTGTTTACATATCATGCCCTGTTGTGGCTTCACTGATACATTTTTTAACTCTTCTATTGTCACTGAGCGTTTTCATCTACTGGGTTTGGTCTAGTCCCTTTGCATTTACTATTCATGACGGCCACTGTAAGATCTCCTTTTGCGGATTGCTTGATTAGGGAAGGTTTGGTATTTTATTTCTTTCTTGTACTGCATGGAATGGGTTTGCCTTGTTTGATAGCGTTACAGGTTTGGATGGGATTTGGATAAGAGCAGGATACCAGGTTCGCATTCGTTAGCGCTTTGATTTGCAATTTATTCAAGTTCGACATCCCCCTCCTATCTATCCTTCTCGCGATCGCTGTGTGATGACAACGCAAGGCACTACTAGGCTGGATGCTATGCGAATAAATGCAACCCATGTGGAGTCGTGTATATCGTTGAGAATCTACAAATGAGGCGCAAAAGGAAAAACCACAATCTGGTCTCTTTTCTTCATGTCTCCTGTCCTGAGACATCCGTTTAACTCTTTTGCATTCAACGAGTAACATGGAGACGACGGCGATGAAGAGCGAAGGCTGGGCCAATACAATGACCGATATTCTGCGAGACGATAGGATCCGCTACAACTCTTCAAGGGCTTGGACGGAATGAGACTTGTGGATGCCAAAGATCGTGCAAAAACCTGTAACCTCCCAGTATTGAACTAGTGAGATTCGATTCTACTGCTCATAACAATCGACCCCAACTGTTACAGGAAGAGGCGTCCTGACCATACTCTTTTGATGCCATTTCATATCAGTAAACACTCGCGTAGATGCCAAAGACTTTACATATCACATTTGGCATTCCATTGTTGTTGACTGTTCTCAGTCTTTCCTTGAATTCATTTGCAAAGTGGGCCAACATATTGCTAGCCTGAACCGCTATGGCAGCTTAGTTGGCAGATCCGAGATTATTAAATCCTACAAAAGGCCAGCCACATTGAACGAGAAATATTTCTGCAAATAGTGCTGGTCGCAGCGAGAAAGCTGAATCATTCATTTCGAGTTGGTCCCTATGGCCAATCCTACAGTGTAAAGGTGGTAAACAATGGACTGGCGATTCAATTCCTGTGCTACCATATTATGTACATCCACATGCATGTCGAGAGAATTCTGTAGCTCATCGCTTAGCGTTGTGTATAAAACTTTACTCCCATCGCCGGTTGAAACTAGCTCCCTACTCATCGATCGAGTGCAGCAGGTTTTCAACGACAACACTCCGAACGGAAACGTACTCACGCGCTCCCCCGAGTCCTTCGGGACAATTTGCATGGTTGAGGACGTCACGTACAGGCTGAATGGCGTAAGTGTTACTGCTCCGATACACTTGCACGGGCATCCGGGGGATCGACATGCCGGACGAACAGATCAAGTATCTTTCCCTCTGTACGTTAAAGCACCTGTTAAATGGTAGTATTTGTGACTATGATTCGATATGGTTTAAACTCAAGGAGCCTTTGGGAGAAAAGCTTTGGTACAATACAGCCATATCATGCATGGGAGGATTTTCGATGTATCCAAAGTTCAAGAAGTGTTATAAAATAATCGATACATCGTCTTGCTGAAGACTAAGATAGGAAGGTATAATACTACTTCAGGTTTCCAACCTGAACTAACAGTGTTCTCCACACCTTTGGGCGAACACGAAGCTCTAGTGAATATTAGCGGACCAAATGATGCATTCACATAAGTAGCACATGATAATATATGAACGCTTTACACCAACTCCTAACGTCAAGCTTTCTGAAAACTGCACAGCTATTTCTACGCGACTTGCGGGGTTATATTGCAAGTCATGACCGGCTTCACCAATCGGCTCGGTTGCGGGGATTTCAATTCGGCACTTATGGCTGGGGGTTCCACATAGTCTACTATATTCGGAACCATGGTGGCGGCCCCATGTCCATTCCACCAACAGAGGTCTGGCAGGCACAGAATACTAATATACGAGGTAAAGGGATTAGTGCAGCGGTCGCAGGAAAAATGGGCACCGAAACGGGTCGGAACATGGAGTAGGTCGAACAGAGGTATATGACTGGGCGGGTTATAAATATGGTCATGTACTGCCATCCACCTCAATCAGACGTTGAAGTTGCCTTCAGAACACACTGTACAGGATGCATTTTATTTCCATCATTGCAGCATTCCTGCTCACTACCATATCCGCGTCACCACACACCAAACGTGCAACAACTCTGATTCCCAAGACTGTCTTCGACAACACTGCAAATCTCGAGCAATACTTTACATACAATTACCCTTGGGGCGGCAACACGCACAATGGTTAGTCTTTTATCCTTGCACTGACTTTGTCAACTACAGCTAAGTGTGGCACCCAACCAATGCAGGCGCAGCACGCATGGACAAGGCCCATGTTTCAATCTCCTCTCCAGGGGTCTTGACCATCACTGCACAGCGCGTCTCCGGTCAACCGCCAGCAACACATGGTGGAAATCAGATTGCCATCAACTACCTCTCTGGAGCCATAGGCGCAAAGCAACTTTTTAGGGTTCCTGCCTCTGGCGGCTTGGTTTTCAGCGCCTCTTTCCAAGCAACTACAACCAAAGGAACGTGGCCCGCGTTCTGGCTCACTGGCTCCCAGACCTGGCCGCCAGAAGTCGACATGGCAGAGTGGAAAGGCAGTGGCAAGATCAGCTTCAACACATTCAACTCGAGCACCTCGGTATCGGCGAGAGACATCAACTACCCCAACCCAGGGCAATGGCACGACGTCAGGTGTCAGTTGAGGGATAATGGCGGGGGTATTGTTCAGGTCAAGTATTTCTTCGATGGGGTCGAAGTGACGACACATTATGGGAAAGACTACGTGGGGAAGCCGCTGTGGCTGTAAGTGAAGAGTCCACAAAAAGGGCAGATACAAAGAAGTGGTTGGACCAACTGACTGTTTGGCAGGATAATCAATCTGCAGATGGAAGGAAGCAGCGGGTCACCAGGGCCAACTTCGAGTCAGTTTCAAAGTCCTAGTCTGAGATGCACAGCTGACGTTTTTGAACAGACACTGCATTTTCGGTCCGGAACTTGTTGGTGACGACACTATAGACATGCTTCAGATATGTTCAACAAGCTAAACATGGGGTTTCATACGTGCTATTCGATACGAAGTTGTAGTAGGGTATCTTGGCAGTGTTCTGAAATACTATACCAAACGAAAGTACGGAAAATACCAAGAGTCCTCTGCCTCTGCCTCTACTCAATCTTAACGAAATATCCATGCTATTATGCTTCAAGAGACTCTGAAACGCAATGGCGGCCGAGCGAAATATGCCGATACCTGCCGAACGCTGATCTGAGCTAACAACACTCCCTTGCTGCACCGTTCCACTGAGAAGGAAACAACTTGTCCCCATCATTGGCCTACCCCCTCCACCCAAAACATACTTAATCTCACCGCACCGCAGATTATCATTTTATTTGGTTGGCACTTTCCGTAGTATCCCCTTCTTATGAAGAGATACATGTATCAAGTTACTCATCAGCCAAAAGTGGGGCCCTCTCACGGTCCTCAGAGACGATCTGGCCGCGGGGGAAGGGGTCGCGGCCAAGCAGACCAGGTACACCGACGGCAAGCGACAGGAAGAAGAGGAGACCGCCAACGGTAAAGGCAAAGATCCATTGCAGTTGGAGAACATGTGGTTTTGTGAGGAACTGTCCGACGCCGGTAGCTAGAGGGTGTATTAGCTGTGGTGTTTTGTGACTTGATAAAGAAAGAGAGGTAACTTACAGAATGAGAGAACAGACAAGGCGAATCCAATGGTATAGTCCTTGTAAGCAGCGAGGAAGAAGAGGCCGTAGCCGAGCCAACCCCAAATGAAGACATTGGCAACGATTCTCGCAGCCAAATGGTTCGAGTGCACTGCAATGGCACCGACCCAGTACAATGCAACAAAGTTCCAGGCCAGCGGACCGCTCACGGTACCAATGTGGATCAGACGCGGGGTGGTGCTGTGGCGGAAATAGGCAAAACTCAGGTTGAAGAAGTTGACTACAATGAGGAGCTCAGCGAGCCAGTAGTGGTCGCGTACCCATAGATTGATGAATCCAAAGAGCAGGAGGTTGTTTGCGACAAAATGGCTTCCAATGTTGGCGGCTGCGTTGACATAGACGGTGTTGGAGGCGTAGAGCGAGTACGAGTAGAAGAGCTGTAGGACGAAGAGGACAATCCAGTAGATGGAGGTGATGATGCTGCTCTGTCTAAAAGGCGTAGGGTGGTTGTGCTGCCAGAACCTGCCATGCCAGGTGTGGCCATGGCCGTGGCGGTCTCCCTCTTCGGGCTTGTTGAAGTTGTAGTAGAAGGCCGTGACGAGCAGCAGCAGGTAGGAGAGCGCCGTGGTGATCTTGTACAGCAAGATGGATCGCGACGAGAATTCATCGCGACGGGAGAAGGGATTCAGGCCGTGGCCATTGCCGTTGGGGGCGGAGGCTGGTTCAGACATTGCGATGGCGGCTGGCTGGCTGGCTGGCTGGCTGGCTGGAAGCTGTGCCTGTGGAGGGGAGGGGGTGAATGGTAGGGAGGAGTTGGAGACGGGGGAAGAGGAAGGGGATACGAGGGATCAAGAGCAGTTTTGTAGCGCCTTCGTTGCCCGCTCAAACCACGAAACCACGCAAAGTTTGGTAGCCAGCTTGACACGGGCTGGGAGCCAAGTACCTAAATAAGCAGGCCCGGGGTCACGCCATACGCGTGTCTGCAGTCAAGGCGAATGGGCAAGGACAAATGTACGTCATTTGAGGGATTCTGCAACACGCATGGCAAAAGCGAAGGGTCCAAGCTCCACCCCGCTCAACACCACCTTGTCCCCATGATGGCTTTGGGTGCCAGCAATTGGCCCAACACGGCTCGCTCGTCCCTGTTACGGCTTGTGACAGCGATCCTGCACCTTTACTGCGGCACAGATGCGGGGACTGCGTTAGTCTGGGAGCCCCGCAATGCCGACGGGACCCCCATTGACCATGGCAGGGCGCTTAGCGAGCCATTGCAGACATGGGCGGCGAGGTCCCCACGACTCGACATGGCTCGAGGCATTCCTATACCAGGCCCAGTCGTGGGCGACCAGAATGGCTGTGAGACAGCATCACATTTGCCAACTTGGAATGTGGGTAAAAGAGAATGCCATTCGCCCCGCCAATCGCGCAACACCGTGTCCTGGGTATCTTTGAAAGGAGCGCAAGCTAGGTAAATTACAATCATACTATGGGCGAATACGCCATTACTGCCTGGTCTTGTCAAGCCACACCACTGTAACTCCAACATGTCCACTACCCTAGCCAATGTAATCCTTTGAGAAACGCTCGACCAATCAACGCCAAACCGGCTATCATCCAACTGCTCTAGTCCCCGCCCCTTGCACGAGCCGACAATACCCAGCAAGAAGACGCAATCCCTTCAAATCATCGTCATTCCAAACTGCTTCCCTCTAGGCAGCACGCCTTGCAACCTCAGACCAAAGCCCAAAGGTCTCTAGTGGGCAGGCGTGTCGGGAACCTCCCAAATATCTTGGACCTTCTCCTCTTGCTTGACGTCCAATACGGCAGCTTGTTGCCCAGCCAACATACTCGATGTTGTGCCATGGCTCGCTGACACTGCGTTGCTATTTGATGCAAATGGAATCATCCCATTCGCCGTGAATACTGGCAGATCCTGTCTTTTGCTTGCAGGCGACATTGGTCGAGACCCTGTCGTCGACGTAGGTGCAGTAGAGGCGTTTGAGGGAACCCATTGCAAGGGCACAGCATTCTGTGCATCTACAGCAGTACTTGCCTGGCCCTCAACGGGTGGAGCTGCGCCAAAGCTCCGACTTGTGTAGTTAACAAACTGAGGAATGCTCGATGGTGGCGGAGGCGGAGGAGTATCCGCTCGAAGCGGCGGAGAAATGGCGGGCGAAGGCTGAGTCACCGTGACAAACGATGGCTTCGGGAGCTGCTCTCGAAGCTGTTCAGGTGTCATAGCCATGTCTTTTAACTCAGTCGGTGGCTCCAAGACCCCGCCAGAGGTACGACGATCCGCTGCTGCCGGTTCAACTGCATTTCCGGCTTCCTGGGGAGCGTGTGGTAGTGTGGGCGGCGCCACGAGTGAAGCCGACTCCGGTTGAACGGGCTGAGGCTGCTCAAGAGGGGCATTGGCTGCGCTTTGTACCTTTGGAGATTCAGGCAATGCTTTTGTCTCGACCGGTGATGCAGGCTTTGATGCCTTGGAGGAACGGCCAGGGCCTCTCTTGGCCGTTGCTGGCTTCGCAGCTGTCTTGGTAGCAGTAGATGTTGTACGGGAGGCAGGCGCTTTTCGTGTTGTAGCCTTTGTGGTAGCTTTCTTTGATGCTTCTGCCGCCTTTTGCTTCTCTTCTTTCTCCCGTTCACGAGCCTCGTACTCCTCTCTGGTCGGCATCTTCAGAGTAATGCGCTTCAAACCTGAAGTAAGAGCATCTACATCATCGTTCTCCTTGCCTTTCGCTGTGGCGTTTTTGCTTGCCATGTTTGATGGTATTCTTGGTACCGGCGGTCGTTGTGTGGCACGTGAGGTTGCAGTACTCGCAGGTATTCTGGCCTTCTTCACTGGTACGTTATTAGAAGGAGCTGTTGTTGGCGCTACACTCCGTCTGCTCGTTGCCACGCTTGGTCCACGACTAACATTCCTATCGCCAATAGACGATACGCTTGAAGCGATGCTCATTCGGCGTGAGACAGAGCGAGCTGGCGCAGAAGGTTCGACAGAAGCCAGAGGAAAATCCGCAATCGTCTTGCGCCTGCTAGCCCTTGATTCTGCACGAAGTGATGCTTTTTCATCGTCAGAGCCTGGCTCAGCATATGTAGGTGCAGCTTTGCGACCACGCAGCTGCCTCCCTGACACATCGATGTGGGTGGAAGATAGTGCCGGCGCAGGCAACTTCTCTTTCTTTAGCTTCTGCTCCGCCAAGTCTTCCGGCTTGTGGCTGCGGGTTTGTCGATCTGAAGGAATCAACAACTTGCTCAGAGCATGTGCCGCAGTTGCCCAATCGACATCTGGAGGAGGTGGCGTTGGCGCTCGAGAGGGACTGGCTGTATATCGTCCGGAGAGAGAACGGCTTAGCTTTGAGGGATCTACAACCTTGGCAGCAAATGATTGCGTAGGAGAAGAAAAGTGTGATGGCGCTCCAGTTCGTGGCTTCTTCGGAGCGACTGCTGGTGGAGGACTCACAAGATTCTCCAACTCAGACAGCTGGGATGCGTGCCACCAGAATGGATCATAGGTGACAGGCGTGGGCTCAGCCTCAACCGAATTCATGAGTACATCATCATCGTTGATACTCAACCCACCGAGTCGCTGACGCATATCGAAGGCGAGGCCTTTGGCTGGCTTTGGATCGCTCCATACTTGGCCGTCACATAGACCGCTCAGGTGGCTGAGAACTCCGCTGGCAAGCGCCCTGTCGCTGTAACCGCCTTCTAAGACTGAGATAACGCGACCATCTACAGCTGTACCTTCCTCTTCAGCCAAACGAACGACATCCCGGGTGAAACGAGCATAGAATTCGGTGGGTACGTTGACAGAATGGCGCTGCATACCTGCAGTCTCCCATTCGCTGGCGTCAAAGCCGGCAGATAAGAAGATGGCGGCTTTTGGAGTGGGATGATTGGGTGTGGTGCGCAACCGATTCGTGTGGTGCTGGAGATACTGGCGCGTCTTCTCCAGCAGCATCGAGTACTTTTCTTCGTAAATAGCCCAGAACTGTTCGGTGGTCTTCCATGGCTGTAGATGCACGTTCCAGATAGATTGTCCATGTGCATTGTCGATGCACAGACTCGCGGCCTGGACTTTGTCGTCGTCGCCATCCTCACACGGATACGAATTGATATCGTGCAAGCTAAAGTACCCAATTGATGTCTTCTTCCAGTTGGGCGTGTTCTTTGACATGTTTTGTACTTTCTTGTTTCGCGCCCATGTGATGGCCTGAGAGCCGTCTCCGTGATGCAGATCAAAGTCGATGATTGCGGCATGTGTAAGTCCGTAGTTCATCATGGCGTGCTCAATGCCGACATGAACATTGTTCAGCCAGCAGAATCCAGAGGGAAAGTCATCGGAGCAATGGTGCCCAGGGGGTCGAATGCAGACGAATGCACGTGAAGGGCCGTTGCCCATGCTTGTACTTTGGAATACTGCATCTACTGCATCCAAAACACCCCCAAGAGCACCTTGGAAGGCGTTCATGGACTCGGGACAGAGATACAGGTCGCCTGCATGGAGTTCCTTTTTGGCTGCTTGTCCAGGCAAGGAAGGCGCATCCCTGGCCAACTCCTTACCTGTCGTTGCTAGCTTTCTCTCTGCGTTGTCGCATAGCGACTTTAGCTCGTGCATCCAGCCTGTGCCGTGCACGTTGGTCACGACCTGGGAGGTGACATCTACGAGTCGCGATGTCTTGCGGATCTTGAAGGGTATGCGCTCAGGAGGATTGTGATGTGGATGCGGGGGATGGGTTCCCTCGGAGTGTCGCTCGCCCAGGCGTACATAGGCTGCCGATATGCCCAGTACACTGGCCAGTATCCGCTCTGGCCGCTCCATGATCAGGCTAAGCGTGCTTTTTGGCGTCTTTGGCCGGGCGAAGCGGTGGCCGTAGCACTGGTCGTGAACAATGACGATTGTGCCCGCATTCACTGCGCCCGCCACGCCCTCATGACGTGCCAGATCCTTCTTGAAGTGCTCTTCGGCCACATCGCACGCGCGCAGCGGCAGCTTCTCCTCGGGTGACGGTGGGAGCGGGCTCTTTGCGCCGATAGGAGAGGGCATGTTTGGCACAAACGACGAACGGCGGGAGAGAGCGCCCCGAGGCGTACCTGGTGCGTCCCCGCGTAGCGAGGAACTGGACGACTTCCTCCCAAGTGCTGGCGATTGCGATCTATTCAGAGAAGCTACGCTGGAGCTGCGGCGGACTGAGAGTGGCGGAATGTTGGGCGATGAAGGAGTTCGGCGGGCCTCGATCGGAATCCTGGGCGAGGTGATGCCGGGCGACTGCACCGAGGATGTACTTGTGGTTGTGTGGAGAGAGAGACGCTTCAGCGGGTGTGCAGGGCGGTTCGCGTCATTGTTTGTTTGTCGCGCCGTTTGGGGAGTACTGGGTCCTGTAGCAGGCCCTGACCGTTGCTGTTGTTGGTCTAGCATGTTTGCGCTGTCTGCCCGCGTCGCGGCGCGTGTCTTGTGTGCTCTTCGTCAATGTTTCTTATCCGTGGGTTTTCGGGGTCAAGGAAAGGGACGCGCTATGACGGAGCCATGCACTGCACTTCAAGGCAGTTCGCATGGGGCCGCTCGCTAAAAACACTCTCGCGCTAACTACCGTAGGCGAGCCGGCAGCATGATTGATACATAGGGCTGACCAGTGCAAAAAACATAACACTTCATCTCTGGGTCAACATGCCCAAATCTTCGGCGTGCTTCAAATTCATTGTCCTCAAGCGTGGGGACTACCCTTGGAGAGCCTGACATATAAGCCGATTGCGCGACGTTTGCAACGAAGATTTCATTGGCTTTGCCACACTTGTTATCCAGAGGTCATTGGAAATATGATTACACCCGTCTATGCACACACTTCTCTCTCTCCTCTCACCTCACAACAATAGATCCTGGTTCCCATCGTTGCCGCCAGGACTCATTACCATATGTTGCGGTTCGTTCTGATTCACAACCCATCCGCCACCTACACCAACCTGGTCTGCTGATATAGGCGAGCCGCCAAATGTACTTTGTCGGCCCACGCTCGCGAAATACATATCGGCATCGCTCACTGCCGTGGCCATGCCGTTGCCATTAGTTGGCGATAAAGCGCCATTCCCATTTGTGGACGTGGTATCGAGCCTTGACCGGTCCGCTGCAGCGCGATCCCTTGCCTCCTGTGCTGCTTTCACCGTCGGTAACTCCTGTCGCTGGAGAGCGGGTGATTCCTGCAATTTCCTCTGGCGAGCGCTGCGGAAAACCTGATTTACTGGCTTGAGGTACACGGTCGCCAACGTGCCGACGTTGAGACACATTTCTTCCAGTGTACCCGGGTCAAGCTTCTCCGACTCTTCGGCTGTGATGGCAGGCTTCTCCCCCATGACAACCTTCTTCGCTTCTTCAGGTGCTGATGAGAGGAGACGCCAGTACATGTAGCCTCGGTCGCGTAGATCGGGGTTGTCTGTTTCCTCTGTCGCCCATTTCAGGACCTTTGGTACGAGTGCTGAGCCCCGGGTCGGCCGCTGAATAAAGAGTTTGACGGTTGCTGTAAGAAGAGCGAGCTGCACTTCGTGAGTCTCTTCTTGGAACGAGTCCAAAAAGTCCTCGAGAAGAACATCAGAGTCCTCTATACGATCTGCATATTGGCCAATGACCCAGATCATGGCTGCCTTGGCCTCGGGTTCATCGAGCGAGTCAAGGTTCTCGCATAGTGTCGAGATGATCGACTCGTACTGGTTAGGGTATTTACGAAATATGTTGCGGATAACAACGGTTGCTTCTTGTACAATATACGACACTTTTGTGCTGACGAGGGAAAGAAGAGTGCTGATGCAGAGTTGTGCGGCAGGGGCAATCTTGATGGCAAGTTTGCCAATGGCGCGCACTGACTTGCGGACAAAATCGACATCGATCTCGGTGGCATATCTAGTGACCAGTCAGCATCGAAAAACATGCTGCCCTCGAATAGCGACACTACTTACTCGGCAAGTTCTGTTAGCACCTCTTTGATGTTCCTCTCCGTTGCAAGCATGAAGATGAGCTCGAGCTTCGTCACCTTGACGTATATAGGGTCATTGTATTTACAGAAGAACACACGGATATCGTTTCTTAATACCTCCGGTCGTCGTTGCAGAATTAATAGTGCATTACGAAGGGCCAAGTACTGGATCTCCGGACCTTTGGAGAGGAGGGTGACGAGTGGTGGAGATAGCTTATTACATAACGAGGTCACGACTTTCTGGTCGGAAATGTAGTTCATTAGATAGAGGATTACGCGAATGCAGGTAAGGACGACGGCCGAGTTGGAATGGGAGAGACGAGGCGATATACGCTCGGCCAGGAGCGCAGCTTCGGCTGTGTCCTGCGGAACGTAATTCATCATGGCTTCCAGGATATATGTTTGGCCCCATTCGGAGCAGTCGGGTAGGATGGAAACAATCTTGGACGCGCTTGCGTAGTCTATGGTGAGCTTGATGTTCTCGCTTCGTTCCCAGATGTCCATTAAGCCTGCCAATGCGCTGGAGACGACTGTGGGGTTCTCGTCTCGAAGCATACCGTTTAGCCTGTCTATGAGGTCTGAGCCCTCCACCAGGTGTCTGTCATGGTCGTAGAGCTTCGCTACACAGAATGCAGCCGTCTTACGAACATAAGGGTCCGAGTCTTTGAGCAGGTTTTTCAGGTGTGGTACAGTTGCTTCGACGAATTCGCGGACATGGACGTAGGACATGGTCCGTAGTGCGAGCGCGCGTACCAAGGGGTTGTTGTCATGCATATCCTCCTGAATGATTGGCAATGCTTTGAGCGCGATGTCGGGCTTTATGCGGGCATAGTTGACCAGATAGAGAAAACACCTGGCAAACGTCAGCGTGGCTCCCTGGTCGCCCAACGCTCCAGCATGACGCACATCTTCTTGATCTCCAGACTCGGAATGTGCATGCAGCCGACAATGTCGGGGAAGAGGGCGACCATGTCATTGTTGCTCATGGTCATGTTGGCGACAATCTTCTTCAAGGCCGTCTTCTTGGCGGAGAAGTTCTTGTCCTTCTTGCCGCCGCTGTTGAGCTCGAGACGCAGCTCTGCGACTTTGCCCTGTGGAGTGCGGAGGTATTGTAAGCGCGCGTTGTCGAAGGTGTAGGGGAGAAACATGATCATGGTATGGGGCGGTCATAGCAAGCAAGAGAAGAGGGCCTGTACTATCGCGTGCGCCTGGCGATTCAAGCTGCGATCCAGATACGGGAGGGAGTAGGAGAACATTGGGGACTGGCCGTGGGCGCCGGCTACCTGGGTGGTACGGACAAGAAGAGCAGACGTACCCTCGCAAAGAGCTTCGCATCCTGGCCGCCCTGGCTCATACTGGGCTAGCTAAGTATCTCGTGTGGCAGCTGAGCTGGCCGTCGATGCATGTGCCTGCGGTAGCACAACCAAGATGACCTCGCCTCTCAGTCTAGCGCCCCTCCTTGCCGTCTGGAGGAATGTGCGGGGTTGGATAGGGCCGGTCGCTCGTCTGGCGGCTTTATCGCGAATGGTGCATAGTCGTCGACGTGTAGGAGGCCGTTTCGAGCGCGGCACGGGTGAATTGGAGAAATGGGAGACGGCGAATTGGGCGCCTCTGGCACACCCACTGGCCGACGTTGCACCCCCCAGGGAGGACGTGCATCTGCCAAGGCTGACCACCGTGCTGTGCGGCCTTCTCCAACACCACCAAACAACACCGCCGCCAACCGCACTTGACGACCACTTCTGTATCCTGTACACTGCAGACACCTCCCGTCTCCACATCCCCTCCACCTTGAGCGCCAGACATGTCGACCCTTCCGCCGTCGCCCCCACAATGGGTGCTTGACCTCAACTCGACTCCTCCGTCCAAGCCCAAAAACACATCCCTCACAGACCCGCCAGGCTACACGGCGTCCCTGACCCGGAAGGAGCGGGCACAGTCGTCCAAAACAGCACGGAAGCCGCCAACGCCGGACGAGATGGACACACTCAAGATGAAGAAGGCGTGGGAAGTCGCCATTGCGCCCGCAAAGCAGCTGCCCATGAACGCTTTTGGTCAGTCGCCCCCCTCCGGGCCTGCACACTTGCTGCTCGGCAACACACAACACTAACCAATGTCCCAGGCATGTACATGACGGGCAACACGCTCCAGATCTTCTCCATCTTCATGGTCTTCACCCTCTTCAAGACGCCCGTCATGGCCGTCCTGGGCCTGCAACGCACATTCGCTCCCTACGAAACCCCCGGCACTTCAAGTCGACTTATCGGCGTCAAGATTGTGTACATTCTCTGCAACCTGCTGATGCTGGCTTTGGGCATCTGGAAAGTCAATGGCATGGGCTTGCTGCCGACAACACGGTCGGACTGGCTGGCATGGGAGAGCGAGCGCACTTGGTCAGAACGAGCGGTGCCAAAAGAGTGGTTGTAGTGCATTCATGGGTTAGTAGAATTACGACACAGTATCGTCACGAAGCTCATACCCGCGAGGGCTGAAAATGAAGCTTCCTAATTTACTCGCTTTTACTCGCGGGGCTCTATTTCACCTTGCTTCTCTGCCTCTCACTCAAACAGTCCACAATGGAGGCTGTTGTGGGACTCGCCTTTCATCCATCATCTGCTAGAATTCCCCCCCCCTGTGTCTGCATAATCGAAGTGGACGAGCTTCAGACAACCTTCCTACTCTCCTGAAACCAAAGGGCAATGATGGATGCGCCAACCACATAGTGCAGTCAAAAGTTCATGGTGTATCACTGGTGGAATCTAGAATAATCGGTGACAGTTCTCGAGGCTTCCTCCATCTTGGCCGCAAGTTTTGCAAGCCAGACCTCTTTTTGCTTCTTAGACTCGAAGGCGTCAGGCCCAGTACCCTCAGTGTAAGATTTCTGAGATGCCATTCTCTGCATTAACGAGTAGCCTGGGTGCATTCAAAGAAGTGATGGATACTATCGAGTAATGAATAGACTCGAGGGTATTACTATGTAAACATGACGCATCTTAGATGATGAATCTGCTAAATATATAATCTAGTTCTTTCCTGGCGTCGTTACAACACCTGTCAGTTGGATCGCGTCATCAACCATATTGTTCAGCTGGTTGAATTGACCCTGCAGCCACATGTCTAGTACTACCTGATCCTCACTGACAAATTTCGTGCGCGCTGCGGGGAGAACTTTGGTGCACTCCTTAAGATCGTTAATGTTGTTGACTCCAAGTAGGGAGAGGCGCGTGTATGCTTTTGCGTAGTCCTATGATTGTCAGTACTTAAATTCATCACCAAAGATCAAATCTGCGTACCTCATTCCAATGGTTCTGACCGCTGCTCGGGCTGCTGAACTCGGCCCACTCGTCACTCGTCCTCGAGTCTTTGCTCAGATTGATGTCGCTCTGGAACTTCAGGACACGAACTGGTGCATTGTTCGTAGTCTCTGGGTAGAATGCGACATCCCAAATACCGGGTGTGGAGTCCTGTGGGTCGCCATCGCGTGCTGTGTTGACAAAGTGCTGCTGCGATGTTGTATGTGCGCCAACAAGGGCGACGAGGTCATGGGGGTCAATGGTCTTGGCCTGGAAGAGCTTGATAAGAGTATCTGCAGAGTCTTTCTCTCCAGGAAGCAGGCCCGTAGGCCCAGCTTTGCTGTTGTCCTTACGACCAACGAATGATCGAATCCGAGGACCAAGTGGGCAGACAACGGTAGCAACATTGGCGCCCATTTGAATGATATCAGCCATGCTCAAACCGTATTGGTTGTACTTTGTGTACCACTTCTTTGTCTGGTCGGCAATAGCACTAAGGCCATTGTTGTCAGCGCGACTCAATTCATCGCTCAGAAGAATGCTTCCGTCCGCCCCGCCGTAGGTGGTGCTCTTCGACCAGACACCCGCATCGTGGAAGCCAAGGCGAACAGCCTGACGGGCGAATTTTGTGCAGCGACCAGATGTGCCGTTGAACCTGATATAGGGTGTATAATGTCAGTCTATGTTTCCCAAAAGCCTGACGGGGATGTAACTGACTTAGCCGTCATTTCGTACGCCAACCATTTCCAGTGACAGCAAAGATCTGCTTTGCAAGCTGCACTACCGATTGCGCCGACAGGAATGGAATTATCGATAGTAGAAGATTCCGCATTCTTCTGGTCAAGGAGAATGGCCTTGATATCTTTGCCGATTGTGGTAAGCTGTGCATCTGTGAGGGTCTTCAGGTCGCCAATGAGCTCTTTTGAAGACTGGCGTTTCATCTTGTTGGCCACGCGACGCATCTCTTCCATCTGCTCACCCATACCTGGGTGGGCTTCTGTGAGAGGAATACATGCCAAGAGGGCATAGCTCAAGTACGAGAGAGTCTTCATTTTGGCCAATTAGGGTAGCCAGTGAAAGAAGGGAGAAATGGGATGACTGGAGAAAAGTTCTTGAGAGGCTGCGAATAGCAGGGCATCTTTATAGGTTTCTGAGTTGGCAGAATACAGGGCAACCGAAGTCTGCTCTGAAGCCTAGAATGCTTCTCATGAAGTACAATAGATTGATACTCGGACGTACTCGCCATGTTGAGAATTTGTCGCTACTGGATAGATGAATACGGGGGCCCTGCAAAGGCGCACATGGATTCCAGAAACATATCTTCGCTTTCAAGTGACCGACTTATGGCGTCTGGCCGTCTTCCCGCTCGGCACAAGGCAAAAGGCGGACTTGAAGCAAGATGTCGCGAGGCCGACTTCCGTAGGCTGATAAGAGCTGACAGCCAAGGGAAGGAATGTCGACGCAGTGATTGGTTCAGGCTGGCCAGAATGGTGAGTAAAGTGAGCCTGGGTGTTGGGATGGTGAATACGGGAAGCGCGACATGGTTTGGGATGGTACTGTAATACTTGAGGTTATTGCACCTGCAGGTTTGTGCCTGCTTCTGGAAAGTCGCACAACATAGCCAAGCGACATGAGCTAGCTGATGGCATTCCTGATCTTTGCCATGTTCTGCGCATATGTATTTTGGTGCGCATTGGGTTTCGTTGACATACGGATAAATTTGCGGAGCAGATGGTTGTCGTCGCAATCTCAAAACGTTGATGATCTCCAGCTAAGCTCATTCACACACCACTGCGAAAATCCTTCGAGGCAGCCAAAAGGCCCGGTCCGACGTCAAGATGCACTTAATATATAGATCTCGTACTTGGACTTTGTTCCTGGGGTCGATGACTATTCTTAGATTTCAGTAGGTTTTTCGTTCCAAAATCAAGGTTAGTAGATCGCCAAAATGCAATATCGAGCCGTCGATGGTGTGACTACAACATATTGAAGTTCAGCCTCATGAACGACGGCTATCCTTGCAGATCTTGGCTAGACCTCGTTCCCCGGTTTGTTCACATCCAATGATCTGTTTGTAGTAGCTAACTCGGGGTCGAGAACCCGAGAGGCGTTATGCGACGATTTTGTCGAAAAGAAGTCGAGTGTACATGTACTCTGAGAGCGCAGCGGTGCTCTCTGCAATCATCAGCTGCATGTGGGGCGAGACTGCAACGTGAAGGACATTTAGCCGGATAATGTGCAGCGCTCGACCAAGTCAAACGGAATGATCGTTCCTGATACAGAACCCCGAATCATGTTCTTCCAAAGGGAGCAACCCTCAGACTTTTGGGCATTCAGGCTATCTTGTTGCTGCACGGCAGTGGCTTTCCGAAGACAGTTGCTTGCCTTTGGGACATGTAACACTGCGTTGGATTCCCCTCCTGAAATACAGCCCTTGTGGCGAAATGGTAAAGCCTTTGGCGATGCCGGTAATGGAAGGTGCTGAACAGTGACATGCCGGTACGTAGATGAAGTCTGGAATCTACAGACCCAAGTAATGGACGCGCCGAGGAGCTTGACAGAACTGGCTAGCCAAGGCATGACCTCGCGAGTGATTCGCGTTTACGGCGCTAACGGGTGTTGCGCTGGATTAAGGTCATTCTTCTGTTTAAAAAGTGCGACTATCAGGACGATTTGAGCGGACGAATTTGGACCAGTTGGTGAGGCAAAGTGATGCCTGCGGCAGCCGTCACCATTGCAGCAACTCAGCCTCCAGACCCAGTCGAAGAGCTCTGATCTCATGCGAAGAAAGGGTTTGTCTCAGTAGAGAATGGATTACGCGAGAGAGCCATACTGGGAATTGAGTCGGACGTGCTGCATTGTGTGAATGGCTCGCTGTGTGCGCTTCTCATTGCTTGTTACCATGCAAGCAGTGTGAGGGGGAATAATATATACAGACTACGACGCGAGTGGTATTTGAGTTGAAGCCAAGAGCCATGGTATCACACTCCTGGCGAAAAAGGTCTATGAAGCGCTGGCATGAGCGTGAATCTCATGGAGAAGGCAAGCTGAGCTGACATCAGCTGCACGCCTTCCCAAAGTTAGACAAGCGCAGATCTAATTCCGGCGCCTCGGCGTAGGGCGAACGCCACCCCACTCCATAGCCACGCTTCACAACCGCACACCGCCGCGCACTGTGACTCGTAGGGCCAATGAGGGTTGCACGCGAGTCTCAATGGAACGCTTTTAGGCTCGTCTCATGCACGGGTGCTCTTGGTGAGGCTGGAGTTGCCCACCGTGAGCACCGCGTTCAGCTAGCCGCTATCCTGGGCCGTCGGACGCGCTGTTGTGGCAGGCTGGACCCGTGGTATAAGGCCGCTCCTCGCTGTTGTTGGCCTTCTCTGCATATTTGCTTGTCCATTCTGTCTTCGACGCTAATCCTAGTTTTACCAAGTTGCGAAGCCGTCAAGAAGATTACGTGAAGAACGTGCATCGCAGCATCCATCTCGCCAGCTACAAATTCCAACCCTTTCTGGGTCTACTGAATAAGGCCAATCTACTATCGGTGTAAAGCGTTAATATAGAAAAATGGATCTTCTTTCTACCACATCGAAGCGGTTGTCGGGCCTCTTTTCAGGACCAAAAACCTCCTTTCAAGTCCTCTCTGATCTTCACCTCGATCACGAATCACAATACCTCACTTTTCACATACCCGTCGCCGCACCATTTCTTATCCTTGCGGGCAATGTTGGCCGCCTAATTGACTACGAACAATATCTGTCGTTTCTCATTCGGCGCTGCAACCTTCACGAAAAGGTGTTCCTCGTGCTTGGCCCTCTCGAGTTTCACGGTATCGGCTGGATGGAAGGCCTACAGCTGGCGCATAAAATGGAGAAAGACCCAGTAACAAAGGGCAGATTGGAGGTTCTATATGAGACACGGTCAGAAGTCCCTGGTACGAATGTCGTGCTGTTGGGATGCACGTTGTGGAGTAAAATCCCAGATGCCGACGTAGCGGCCGTGATGAAGAAAATGCCAGAGTTCGACGAACAGAATGGTATACAAGATTGGACTATCAAGGACCACAACTCGGAGCATCGAAGAGATTTCAAGTGGCTTGTGGAAGAGACCAAAACCACACAGCCAGCTCCCAAACCACCCGCCGCTGGCACTTCTCTTCCAGCTCCACCAGCGGCTACCCCTGCCTCCAAACCGGAGACCCAGCTTGTTGTCATCACCTCTTTCGCTCCAGACCTGCGGGAATGCTTAGATCCCTGGCAAATAGATGCACCATGGGCCTCGGCATTCGGGACGAATTTGCTTGACAGCACATATTTTAGCAATGTAAAGCTGTGGATCTCTGGTTCCACTGGGCGAACACACGAGTTCAAGAAGGGCAATTTGACGCACGTGAGTAACCAGCGGGGTCGTCAAGGTGAGCATGTAACGGGATTATTGAAGGATGGAATGTCAGCGAAGCAGAAATTGGGCCTGTTTGACGTAATGCACGTGGTCGAGATATGAATAAGGCCTGCTATGGAATTGGAAGAAGTTTCTGCAATAATGTGAAGAGTCACTACTACCGCATGATCCACAGGATGGACGCTGTAAAGATCAGCGGATGTCTTCATAAGGCGCGTCGCGAGGATCAACTCCGCATTGTGGATTTGTCAGATGACGTAGGAAAGATGAAGGGCGCGGTCACCTGTTTTCGTGTTCTTCGCCTGATTCGAGTACAAGGCGCGAACCCCGCTATAACTGACCAATGGCTTGTACCACCACCTCTACTTACATATACATCTAATTGTCCCAGAGTTTGTGAACATCTTGTGCCTCCTCCGATCGCAATTCTACTGCATCATCAAAAATGACTTCGTCAATTGAAGAAGATTCAATTACTTTGACGGCTCACTGCTTGTGCAAAGCCAATGTTTTTAAGACAGACGTACCCAGATCTAAGCTCCCTCTCCCGGCATACGTTTGCCATTGTGACTCCTGTCGCCACGTTACAGGTGCTATGTACATGGCAGATGTGCGCTGGCCTGAGCCGCGAGCAGCGGTGGACATCTCCAATCTCAAACCTTTCCCGTTTTCACCGAGGATGGACTTACTTTTCTGTCCGACGTGCTCGACGCCCATATTTTGGGCCAGCCGGCAGGACCAGACCCGTTTATTGGGCGTCCTCACTGGTGCACTGTCAAATGAAAAGGAAACTTTAATCAAATTTGTTGATCAAAGCTTCGTCGGGGACACTCTCGATGGCGGTGCGAGTGTGTGGATGTTTCATCCAAATCACGATGGGTCAGAAATGAAGCGCTTCAGGCTGGGCAGCGATGACGAGAATGCGGAGGAACTACCTCAACAGTGGCCGTCGCCATCTGAACTCACTGGGTATGAATTGACAAAGGAAGACGCCATCCCCATTCGCTGCAAGTGCAGAGGCGTCGACTACGTGCTGCATCGAGGCGATTACTCAAAGACAAATAAGGAAGATCTACCTTTCAATATCGATCCCCAGACATACAAGCTGGTCGCAGAATTTTGCGGTTGCGACTCGTGTCGATTACAGAGTGGGGTAGACGTGTTCCATTGGACCTTCGCCGAAATGAAGCATATCTCCTTCCGCAACAACCAGCCTTTCCCAACTCACTCCACAGATCTTAAAAAGATGATCGATGCACGAGATCCCAATGTCGGTACCCTCACATACTACATTTCCTCCCCTGGCGTTGAGCGGTACTTTTGTAGCAATTGCTCAGCATGTATCTTTTACTCCTGGCAAGAGCGGCCTGAAATTTTAGATATCGCTATTGGGGTGTTGGAGGCCTCAGACGGAGCTAGAGCTGAGGGATTACTGTCTTGGACCTTCGGAGCAAGAATTGACTTCCGAGAAGATGGTGATGGTGGATGGCGACAGAATCTATTCGACAAGGTCGAAAAGGAGGGTGAGGAGTATCGGATCGAAAGGGCGTATCCTAAGAATTGGAAGAGGCTTGCGAAGGAAAAAGCCATTGCAAAAGGGGAGTTGTGAGTGGGGTTCATGTCTGCGTAATGACTTCGTATCCTAAACCGATTAAACTTGATGGATCTTAAAACATGCAGTGACATGAACTGTTGTGAGGAGCCGTTGTTCAATAGGAACACCAAATCCTTCCTTGTTCAGTACATCAAACGGAGGCATAGAGTAGTTTGTTTCCTCCATAATGTCGCTTTTGAGTAGTCCTTCTGATGAATTAAGTCTAGTCTCAAATTGTTTCTCATCGCGCAGCCTTGCAATCAGGTCAGGCGTATTTTGTGTTTATGGTGCAGGTAGTGCTTGAATGTGCGTGGTCTGATTTGAAATGAATATAGCCAAAGCAGCTCCACGAGTGATTTCCACTTCAGCTACCTGACTTCCTTTGTCAAATAGATGGCCAGAGAGAAATTGTTACTACATGTGACCGGAATTTTTGGTGTGGATTTAGATATTTGTTCATGAAATGTACAAATCTTCGACGGTGAGCCAGTGAATGATTGGTCGCCTTACCTTCACAGCTGATGTGAATATTTTCTCGGTTACTTCGATGCTAAATTGGATGTTCAATTTGCGACCTCTTATCCTTTAATACCACAGCACGTCGTACCAGACCATAACGATATTACCGAAGGATTGATGGTTCCAGCGGTGATTTTGACCAGACTAGCAGTCTTCCTACGGGAGTGCACAAGGCCTCATCCTTGTATTATGCTGAGATCAGCGTCGGCGTTTTGAGTTTCACCTTATCCCAATAATATCTTTCCGCGAGCCCTTGCATTAAGCGATTCCATCAGATCGACAGCTTAGAAGAACCAAAATAAAGCTGTCTGATCGAAGAAACACACCGGTTTTGTTGTTGTGCTGCTCAAGTATACCTCTCCGTGGGACCTCGCGTTTAGCTTGTTGTTGTTACTCAATCCTTCGTATCCCCACCACACCACTTGACCCTACATATCTTACGACTCAACTTGCTCAACAATCTCGGCAACATAACCAGTTCAGAAGTAGCTCAGGCGTCTAGAGAAGCTGCTCATTCGAGAATGAAAGCGCCGGGTCTGCGTGCGTAGTGTTCCCAATGGTAGGCAACAGAGTTGACTCAACACCAAGCTACGCGTTACACTTCGCGATCCATGCTCACGATAAAGTAGTCCTTTACTTAACTGCCTCGTGTTATAGACAGTAGTGGCAAGGATGCACTGTCAGGTATCGCAAATGCAGCGGCAGACTGCTTCCCACAGTGGCTATCGATGGTCCCCGCCACTCACCTGCCACTCGGTAACATATCCTACACTTACACTGAGAGGTTAAAGACAAGTCTGGTTTCGCAATATCGATGTAATCAGACACAGCCAGATAAAGATCTAGTGCGCGACACATCTCCTTCCAGGTCACAGCGGACTTCTTGAGCAATAGGGGCGGGCAACACTTTGAATATGTGTAACGGTCTCTACTTAGTCCAGTAGGGTCGCCAAAGAGCATAGCCGCTTCTTCGAAAGAATTTTGTCTTCGCCGTCGTACTCAGAATACTCTTCCTTTGGTGGATCGCCGCCGTACCGAATACACGGAGGGCTTGACCAGCACATCCTTGCGAGAGAGCCATACACACGGCTTGTTGGACCGGGATATAAGACAGAGCTTGTATGCTACTTCGGAGAGTGCCTGAATTAGGCTGTATGATGTCTATTGGTGATGCACTGATGTACTGATGTTCTACATGGAGCTACACTGGAACTTGTTGTCTTGGAACGTGAGTCCACTCATCCTGGACGGCCGGGACACTGCCTTGGGAATCAGGCTATCCTGTTCTGATAAATCGATGTCAGTACACGTGGCTGAACATTCAATCTCTCGACTTTACGGAAACGAGATGGGACATCTTCCCCAGGTCAGCTCATCTAGCATTCATGTACCTTTTCCCTGATACTTGCCCATGTCAATCCAAGTCGGCAACCAATACATCAGCTAGAAGTCTCCTTTCGAAAATGGCTTGCTGAAATGAATCCGTACACAAGGAGCGAGAAATATACACACTAGGTTGTCGAGGACTGGTAAATATATAAAGTTTCCCATGGACCCACGACCGCCAATGTTGGCAATGCAACGACGGCCGAATCTGGATGAAAAATGCTCTCTTTGGTTGTCCATGTACCAAAAGCTGAAGGATGTACGGCGTGGAAGTGATCACCGGAACGTGCCACACATGTAGTGCCAGAGAAGGACAAAGCGCTCGATGTTGGCCAGAATCGATGTGGGCTTCTCTAACTTCATATCATGGGGGATTGAGCCATTCTCGACCAAAAGCTGGAAGCTAAACAGAATCCTGCTCGCAGACATTTGTCTCACAGTTAAGGTGTGGGTTTCGAATGCTTTCATCTTGCTGCGGCCTCACCGAACGTGAGACTCTGAACTCCTCTCGACATCCGTTCTTTGTCTTCTTCCTGCTAAGTAAACCGTGGAGAGCACAAAAACACTTTGGCTTTTCCCATACCTGTCCTGCAATTCTCCTCCTCATGGCCTGATCCGCTCTATGACCCTTACCAGACGAGAGCCGCATATCGTTCCTCATCTCAGGCGACCCTTAGCCATTCTGGTTGGAGACACAACGTCAGCGTGCATGGGCCAACTTTTGGTTTATGGTTGTTGGAGAGGCTCGAATAAAGGTATAACCTACCGACTGATGTTTTGCTCCAGCTCAGAAGATCTTGGCCTATGCAACTGTTCTAGATGAACGGTGATGAGTATGAGGAGTCATGTCGAGAGAACAATCGGCTGGCGATACAATTACTGTGTCCACTAACGTGGCCGTGGAAACAACTTGTGGCAACAACGAATTAGCCAAGGAAAGCCAGCGTGAGATCTAAGCAGAAGACACGTGGCCTGCTCAGTCCGATGGGTGTTCAAGGTCTCGACTGAGCACCGGGAACAGAGACATTTGAGTTCCACCCTTCTAAAAGAACACCTGACTGGAGTTACCACCTGGCACAATTGGTCAATGATCGAGTCTTATGGAGATTGTGTCATTGATGACGAAAGTACCAATATGTTGAAGTTTACGCTGATCACCCTGCTGTTGCACGGTCTTAGAAATCGACGAGTCTTGGAGCACATTGTTAGAAAGACTACCTAATGCAATAAAACGTGGCACAGCGTCTAAGACAATCGAGAATTTGCCAGTTTCGAAGTAGGTACCAAATTCTCAATCGATACAGAGAATCGTTTCGACCATTTCGATTCAAAAAGTCATATCTCTTTATTATATGTGATTTTGGACCTTTGTAGACCTTATCATGCTCAGTATCGGGTCCAATTCGGGTACTAGTCGTTGCGGTGTCAGAGGATTCATGAGAAGTGTTGAATGAACCTACTCTATGGGACTTTGGGAAATTTAGGGGTTGGTTCCGGTCGAATGGTACTACAATTCATCTGTGAGAGTATCGCGACACACACCCCAGGATGCTGAAAGTCGTCGACCACATTCGGTAAGGCTGGCTGAGATGTACACATCGCAGCCTTCCCAACAATGGAAGAAATACTGAGACAGCAGGTTGGAATGCAGGCAATTGACATGCAGAGGCCATGTCCATTTTTCGACATATGGCCGGTGTATCTTGATCCGAATTGGCGTGGCTACAACGCGAGGCTTTTGTCTTGCCATGTTCATGCAAACATTCCTAGCCCACTTCTTAGTTTGCTATCGCCTCCAAGTCAACCTGGGTTCTTGCAGATTCAATAGTGCTTGAAGGTCCGCCACAGAACGGAAGGACGTGACCAGGGCGCTCGAAAGGTTGGATCGTGGTCGCTGTAACCCTGACTTCTTTTTACCGTAGGGTATCACGGATCCAGAGGGCTTTCAGTCCCGCAAACTATTCTTATCGTTCCGCCGGGTCCTTCATGGATATTTTTTCGAAATTGGTTGGCCGTTAGCACCATCGATCTTCTGCTTATTGATCCAAGACTGGCCAGTGTTCCTCGCTTCTGATATGCTACATCTCGAAACTCCAATTATCCCGCCCCATATTCTCGGGCGAGCATGGCCACCCTGCAGCCTGAGTATCGTCTTCTAGATGTTCCATGTCTACGAAGACTTCGTGGAAAGTCCGCATCGAGTGGCAGTGGGGTAAAGTGCATGGTCATGCTGCTCATACTAGAACTGGGAATTATAACCTTATCACCTTTCCGACCTTTGCAGACTTCGGTACACCTTTCGAATATGGAAGACAGATCTGGTCGTTTTCCGCATCTGTTTTGATGTAGACCAAGACCTAAACCAAACCAGTTCGACATGGATTGCACCGTTCAGCACCCGCGTTCCTCACTTTCTCCTTTATAATCCTGACGCTTGTAGTTCAACCGGCGTGGTTGGGTAACTTTGATCAATTATTAGAATTTGATGAGGATGCGGCCGAAAGTGTATTACCTCGATAACGGATACAGAAAGCTGAGAGATAGCTAAACTGTAGAGATGAGGAAAACCCGCAGTTTTGAGAGGTAAAGAAGCGGCGTCTTCGCCCATGCGACTCCTTCACATTCTTTCAGCCTGAAGTTCTTGCTTAGGAGATTGGAATCTGGCAGAAGGCCAAAATCCTGAGACTTGACCCACAAGACTTGTAGCTCGAGCTATCCGCGCGAGTGTCTAAAGAGATGGATGAACGGCAATGACGACTGCTGGCGGGTTGACTATTGACTGTCAGCCTTCGAAAACATCCTGAATGGAGCAGTTCAGTACCTTGCACGGGCGTAGATGGTATGACGAAGTGCATGTTTGTTAAGGGACGTCCATGGCAAGCCCAACGGCCCCCGCACCCACCTACGGGCAGCCACCGGCATGCTGAAATTGTGCACCACAGATACCACCTTCGAAAAAACTTTTTAAAAACCGAGTTTCAGAAGGTCAATACTGTTCTGAAGTTCTTCGCATCGTCGATTACCTTGGGGGCTTTGGGAAGGCCTAGTTTGCGAAGCGGGCGCCTAATGAGCGAAAGCACTCACCGTTGGCCAGAGGAGCGCAAACAATACCAAAGGTCTCTATCGAGTTGGATTACTGTTAGTCTGACCTTAGTATCTACGAGGATTCATGGGATCATGGATGCTTATACAGTGCCTAATACAGGCTCACAATTAGCAGCAGATGCAGTGTTATGTGGCACGTTGTGCGAACTTACACTTGATGGTCGTGCCCTGTATGGCCTTCAAAAAGAAGATACTACTCCAAGTAGCCCCTCTGTGAAATACAGGGGCCAGAGGATGTAGCGGTGATGGCGGCGGTGGTGGTGGTGGCGACTGTCTTGGTGAGGATCATGGAAGTGGAGAGACGAAAACAAAGACGCATATGGAGGGATAACCGAGAAGCTCCACGAACAATGACGAGAACCAGCCACAGACAATATCCTTACACTGCATAACGTCTAAGTAACATGGAAGTCTTGCTACCTGGATATGATCCAGTGCCAAGTTTAGAGCACTACGATGTGATCATGCTCGGAAGAAGAAATGTGTCGGACGGCGACACGCAAACAAGCAAGCCTACCATTTATGCGAAAGTCTCATGAAGCTATAGCACGGGACTTTTACGAATCTTCAGGAATGCATTGTCAAGGAGGCCAAACTAATCTCTGCATGAGACCACATGCCTTCATCGCGACTGCTGCACATCTCTACGAAAGGCTTGATCATCTCCGTATCTATTCTGATCAAGTCAAACCCCGATCAGGGCTCGTAGAAAACACTACGAGCCTGCGTCCTACAGAAATGTGGAGGGCTTGATGGGATGCATAATGCTAGTCACAATGACGGAGCAGAAGGGGCTCTTGTCACGGTGAGACATTACTTTTGGTGGTTGCCTACCTTCCAACGACGTGAAAACAACATTGATTACTGCAGCCCTTCACTTTTATCTGCAAATTTGCGCACCTATATATGATCTCTAATTTGTAAATCTAGTCCCCTTCCCCTCTTCGAACAACTAACTGAGTCTCGGTACAGGTTAGAGATGTAGATAGCACTACGATGGTGCTATCGAACTCTTTTTTGCCATTTGACATTACGAGTAAGACGGCATGAGCACTCAGTTCGAATCTTGTATTAGCCTCTGTATTTTGATTTAGCACTTATTGCGAATGTGCACTCTAATGACCCCTTTCACTGACCCAGCTGAAATACCACATTTCAACGCCCACAGAAGAGATCAAATATGAAAGGCAAGTCTCTCATAGATAGTAGAACTCAAAGTCACAAAAAAGTCTTTTTCTTGTGGATCAAGTTGCTTGAGCTTCGCTATATTGTCCAACTCACAGCTGTTTTGTCCGTCCGCTCGATATTCTTCATCGTTACACCATATCTTTTGATTTCACCTTCTTCGACAGCCGGCAAAAGATTTTTCTCATATCGATAAAATTAAGACATCGTATGCTTGGCTCACATGTTTTCTATCGCCCTATGTGCCACTCGCTCAATGCCACCCGAACCCCGTCCAGGACCCATACATTCCATTCACATCTTTAGGAGCAGGCTTCTCGTACGGAGCTTTGCTGTACATCCGTACAACGCCCTATAGCGGTGAGAAGCGAAAGTTTTAAGTATTGAGCTACCACTAGTTCAAAAAAGAGAACAAACCAAAGCTGGCTACAGTGACGAGGCGGCGATCATTCTTTTGCAAACTTGTTGACACCTTTCCACCATACTGGGCACATGAAATTGTCTCACCGGGTTTGCTCAGTTTCACTCCGACGTATCTAGTGCTAGACCAAGGGCCGCGGGCATTGTTGTTCTTGCTACATACAAAAATCGCAGGTACAGTTGTCGCCATTGAGCAATCATTACGACTCCTGATTCAGACAGCCAAGAGAGATTTCGAGACCGTTATGCACCTACTGCGGCTCAGCCAACTCAATAGTCTAGGAAATGCTATCCCTCCAGTCTTTTGTTTGCTCAAACAGCCTAACTCATATATAGATCTTCAGACTTTAGGGTGATGTACCGAGTTGGCCTAGCAACGTGCTAGGAAGCGGCAACATATTACTTGCCCCAATTGGTTTGATAGTCTTCTGTATTTGCAGATATTCTCGAATTTTACCTTATACTTCGAAAGGTTTTGAAGGGAATGATCATGGAAGCAGAAGTTGGGGTTGCACTATGCTTGCATGTTGGTGTGGCTTGGGAAAGCGGTCGAGGAGTGGCGTCATCGTCATCGGAGGAGGACCCAATTCGACTGCATGGAAGAGTACATGTGATGGAACCGGAGTTCTTCTCTTGTAACCCTTGTTTTTTGCATGAGGCAAGGTTTCGCTATTCGGCAGTTCTGGAGGGGCTATGGTCATGGAGCTGTCAAGCCTACAGTGTTTTTTTCCTTAGACAAAGGGCCCATTTCACTGCCGTAGGCGCCAATTAGCGCCGGATCACGGAAACTTGGCCAAAATCTGCACATTCAGCAAACAAAGCCAATGCAATGAGCTGATACAAAACACAACGAGACTGAGAGGAAACAGAGCCATCCCAAAGTTCAGATTATAAATCGTTCGAGAGACAATGTGGGACAATATATCTTAATGGTAAATTAATGAATCTGACTTCATGTCTGTTCTAGAACATGAAGAAAGTCTGTCTCTGTCATTGGTCACCAGGGTTTCCCCCAACACGCTCACATATTGCACATTCGCCTTTTCAAGAAGTTCTTCATCTCAAAATTTACCTTCAGGCACTGTTGTGCACAAAGATTGACATCTGCTAACCTTACGCAGCGATATGTGAATGACAAAATCGGGTACGTGGGAAGTAAACAGCTTCTAGATCAAGAATAGATCTATATAGCTCACTAGATATTATCCATTGCCTTTCCATTCTCCATTCTGGTACCTGTTATGGCTCGTCAGGCATGGTTCAAGATATGCCTTGTGGAGCCGGACCACGAAGTTGTGGTGCTGAAATCATCACTACCGTTGAGCGGACTTTACAATGGCTACTTGCATGCGGAGCTGCAGTCTTGGAGGATAGATCCCAATAGTCCGATATGGCGGGTTCTGTTTATTTTGTTTCTGTACAGTAGGGAATGTAAAGAAAGGCAACTGTTGACATAACTTGCCATTCTCAGTGGCCTGAACGGCAAATTTGAAGGCCTCAGACGCACAGACACCATAATGCCTTCGCGGTTATTCCTGTTTGAAGCTCCACCAAGAACACCCTGAACTCATATCAGTCACCATGTCTGGTATGAGCAAACTTACTCCATTACCTTTTGGATCCGCGGAAATTCTAGAGACTAACACCATCGGTTTCGACGGTGCCGTAAAAGCCTGCCACTTTTCATCAGTCCATTTAGTCACTCCCCAAGCGAAACGAGCAATACGCATCAGTCTGGAAAGTATGGGAAGCTCACCCAGAGCCAAGTACAGGGGCACTGCCTCCGACTTCAAGAGAGACGCAGCAGCAGGAGTATGAGTATTAGAATCGATATTGTTGGGGGTGCAAAAAGCGTAGAAGAAGCATATCAAATGCGAGATACCTCCTTCGGCAACTACACGTTCAAAACATAACACCGAGCATATAGAGATTGGAGGCTAGACAAGATGGGCTTTAATTGCATCTCGATCCACATTCCTGCTTGTTCACTGACGCAATCAGCAGATGGCAATCTAAACTGCATTCGAGAGTCTAAGACCATTTATGTTGCTCGGTCAAACAAGAGTATGCGAACAACTCCTTCACAATCTGGCTAGGAACAGGCGAGCTGGCTACTGTGTCCTGTGCCATTTCTGGAACGATCAGTACTCTTGAGGCGCCTCGGACATGGAGACAGCTCGACAAGCAATACGGAAACATGATAAAGGCTATTGGGATACCCTAATTGGATATCTGTGGAGGATATTTGAGGCGCTAAAGTGGGACCGATTGGGGAAGACGGTGCATGTTGAGCGGACAGAGGCCCTTGAAACTCAGATTGAGCAAAGAGCTTCTGCTGCATGCCTTGCAGGCTCAATGTATTGTAACGCCCACAGTCAATAAATAAGCAAGTTCCGCGTCTATAGAAGCATTCAGGTTTTTTTTCAATTCGAAGTTTCTACGCCCAAGTGTTATGAGTATCATTTTGATCAGAACGAGTGTGGGATAGTAAATCCGGTGCAAGCTGCAAGGCTGATTGCTGCAGTTTGACTTCGCACACCTTACTCATTACCAAGAGATACGAAAAGAGACGAGTTTTGGAATGACTGATATTGTACAACATTGCTGGTGATTCGCCTTCCAATATTAGAAGGATTCGGCGAGGAAAATGTCTCAGGAGATAGATGGGGGATATTGGGAGGTGGCACAGGAGAGGATGACGGAACTATTTGGGGAGCTCGATTGGGAAAAGTTGAAATCTTTGGGACGGGCTGAGCGCGAGGGAAGCGTGAGAAAGAAGGCGGAAGAGAAATTTGTCGGTGCGAACGAAGAAGATTGCAAAAGGTATGAGAGTCAAAAATGATGTAGAAGTGTGAATAGAAGTTTGATGTCTCTTAAAGATTGAAATAAAAATTCCAACGCCAACTACATGCAGAGTCGCTAAATTTTCCGAGGACGATACCAATACTGCCGAGCCACTTCATGCAGCGGTGGGCGCCCACTTGCTTTTTGCTCTTATCTTTGCACCATATATATAAAATAGGATGGGCACTGGCAAGAACAAAACACACAGGAATGCGAGCAAACTTGTGGCCCATGCGACTCCAAGGTTGTGGTACATTGCATGCGTAAAGAGTGGAAAAAAGGCTCCCGCAATAGATCGGATGAAGGTATTAACAGCGATAGCACTATTAGAATAGAAACCGTAGCAGTCGATCAAATAGCTCATGCCTTGCCAGAATGGCACCATGCAGCCAAGACCAATAAGAGCAGTCGAGAGCACTTGTGGGACCCAGGTGATGTGTGGGTCGCTCGTCCATGCAAACCAGAAGAGGCCAATGGGAAGGGCGATTGCGCCAACTATCATGGGAGGAAGGCGTTCTTCGGGAATGGCTCTTCCGTGCTTGACATATGACCGCGTAAAGTTTGTTGCGGTACTGTATGCGATGAGGCCGGCGCCCATGATGATGCCAACGATGAAGGCAGCGAAGGGAAGTTGAGAAACACCGAGAGACCAGCCGCGTTCTTGGTAGAAAGATACTGGAAACTGCCGGGTAGTCAGATAATGAACTTTTGAATGCTGACAATGGGGCATGCAGGCTTACAGCTTCAAACAGCAAATAAACAATACCATAAAGAAAGCTCATGTATGCAGTGATCAGCGCCAGAATTGGCTCTTGAACAAACATTACAAAAGGTCGGAGAAGATAGACGTGAACGACCGTGTTGAGTGTCAACTTGTTCTCGTCTGCCCTGGAATGGTATTCAGAGTGGCCCGTCTCTTTGCGCAGTTTGGCTGCACGCAGCTGTAGAATTCTGGCTGCTGAAGTTTCGGGGATGATGCAAAGGCCAATTGCTCCGAAGAAACCAGCCATAATTAGAGTGATCCATGAGGTCCATCGCCATCCCAGACTAGAATCAGTGATGAATCCACCAGCAATGGGTCCGGCTACTGGACCTGCAAACCCTCCAGCGGCGAAAATGCAGATGGCATAGGCCCGAGGAATGGGATCCCACAGATCGGCAAGCGCGCCACCCACGACTGCAAGAGGTGCTGAGGCAAAGAAGCCGCTAATGAAGCGGCCCACACAGATTGTTGCTACGTTCTGCGCGAGAGCAACTGGAATCTGGAAAAGTGCGAAGAGTGCGTAGCCGGCGAAGAGTGGAATTCTGCGGCCGAGGACTTCGGACATGGGTCCAAACACGATGGGTCCAAAGACAAAGCCCTGTTGAAACATGATTAGCACGTATGAAGAGTTTCAGTGTAGACAACAGTGGATTACCAGCACAAACAGCGCCACACCAAGCGTAGCTGTAACGAGATCTACGTCAAACCTCTGTTGTACATAGCCAATGTTGACGCTGAAGATGGAACTTGCGAATGTGACGGTGAAAACCAACAGACCCATGGAGATGGTTATTGCCCATCTTCGCTTCTCGGTCCAGCTTTTCGGATTACCAGGATCATCTGGGCCGTCGAACTCCACGAGATATGGGTTCTTCTCTGGTAGCGCAGGGGCGCTACAGCTTGGCCCTTGTTCAAGGTCTGGTAGCATGTTATTTGGATTGTGAATGTCTTCGCTGCTTCTTGGCTTTCCATGCTCTACAGCTTCTTGGTTGATAGATGCTGGTTTGGATGGGGTGGAAACCAGCGTTGGGCTTGGGCTTGCACGGTCCGCAATCATGGTGCTGGATGCCCAGTGGTCGTAGGTTATTGTTTGATATGCCCATATCTTGGGGGGACAAGAGGGGTATTTGTAAGATGTCACAATGTACAAAGGTACATGATTATTCCCGGGGGACTATGGGTGGAGTCGAACATTAGATCTGCGGCAGCCCGCCCTCGCCAGACCCACAGGTGCCGTCGGACCATTTCGCGAACAACCAAGACTATGGTTTGGCGTATGTTTGGAAAGCTGCGCGATGGTGAGATGCTCTGTGCAAGTCAATAATGCCATAATACGCTGACTAGTGATGACAAGGAGATGGAATGGGATAGAGTCGACGTCATCGATGTGTGGTGTGTGCGTTCGGCAAGATGGCGAATGTGGTCAAGTGTGCCTGATTGATGCGCCTCATGCTTTGATACACCACCCAAGCTTAGTTGAGCCTCACATTAGTCATTCCGTGCAGCATTGCGGGATGCGCGTAATAACGCCCTTGCGCCCTTGTCTGCCTCTCCTCGCTCTTTCGTGTCGCAATCTAGAAGAATTTCGCACTCTTAGCTCGCGTGTTCGGCGTCAAGTAGTGCCGAGAGCGCCATCTTGCAGACTCGATGACTCTTTGTTCCTATGCTACTATTGGCCGTAACATCAAGGTTACAAGTATGGTATATGCACCATCAAATAGTCATCTTGTCGTTCGGAGCCTAGGCTTGCTCGGGCTTTGCACCGCACAAGGATATAGCTGTGCTGTGCTCGCCTAGTCAAGGCCACTCGTACGTCTATATGATCAACTCAGGAAGGGATGACAGAGAGAAGTCAACTGGACTGCTGTTTTGGTCTTTTGCTCAAGTGTATGGCCCGTCACCCACGATTATTGATCATGATTTGTAAAATTTGAGTTTGAACCTGATCAGTATTCGATTGTGAAAAAAACACCTTCAGAAAACCACATGAGAGGTTAGACGATGACGAATAAGCTTCCATGCAAGACAAATATGCTTTTATCTGACGTACACTAATGATGAAATACTTGGGTACCCCTTCTATTCCGTAAAATGTCCTACAAAAGTCTAAGGTGCAAAAGAAGAAAAAGGGTATCAAAAGCCCGCGTGGGCAGGGGAAAGCTAAAAAGGTATATACCATAGAGACCCGCAGGGCCTCTACAGCGACAGAAGAAAAGTATAAGAAAGGGTGACATCAAATAAGACCTAGTGCTTCTTTCTGCCCTTCCCACTCAGACCAGTGCGTGTCGCATATCTCGGAACATGATCCTCCTCAGACTCATCATCGTAGTCATCATCATAACCAGCGGCACGACCCATGGCACGTGTAGCCTGTCGCGCAGCGTTGTGGGTAGCAGAGCGATTGATGACGGCTTCGCCTCGCTGTTTGATGGTATAACGACTATCTGTAGCGGGCAGTGCATCTTGAATAACACGCACGTCCCATGGATCAGGCGCAGGCCCTGTGCTTGATGACGACATCACCGAAGTCGTCGGGGAGAATGGATTATCTAAGCTTGAGCCCGAACCGCGTGTTGGAGGTGCAGCGAAAGGATTTTCCTGAGAGAATGAAGGGCGGCGGGCTGAGTGATTGAATTTTGCCGGGAACGAAACCGGTGGTCCGCTCTGGCGTGCGCTTGGTCGACCATAGGATTGTGACGCTTGAGTACTCACTACTGGCGGGTTTGGTTGAATGATACTAGGGCGACGATTGCTATTGGACCGCCCCAACCCTGTAGGCGGCGCAGTAGCGGATACGCTGTTGCGGCGAGAGATTGAGTTCCGACGAGCGAGGGTGGAGTTATTGTTCGAAAGAGTACGGTCTCCACCACGCGGATCATAGTATCCCGGCTGCTCCTGTTGTTGTCTGAAGGCAGCGCTTCTCTCTTCCCGCTCGCGTGCTTCTGCTGCTTCTCTCTCACCCTGCATGCGAATTTCCTCAGCAGCAAGGAGGCGCCTTTGATCCTCAATCTGGGTTTGAGTCATGGACAGCCTGCGAGTCCCCGTTGGCCGCTTGGTGAAGTCGTTCGTAGGAGGCTTTGACCTCTCCTCTTTGCGCTTTCGTACCTGCTCTTCGCGCTCCTTGAGTTTCCGCTCTTCGCTTTTCCGCTCTTCTTCCTTGCGCTTGCGAGCTTCCTCACGCGCCTCAGCTCGTGCCTTCTCGGTCTCGGCGTAAACCTTCTGCGCTCTCTCTTGCGCTCGGCCTTCAGCCCGTCCTAGTTCGAAGCGAACCTGCTTGATGTTCTCCGCTTTTTCAAGCTCTTCGGCAGCCTTACGGTCAAGCTCCTCCTGTAGCCTACGGTCTTCTTCTTTCTTCTTGCGTCGTTCATCGCGATCTTTGCCCCGACGCGTAATCTCGGGTGCGCCGGAGCTGGCGTGGGAAGAAGCAGACTGATCGGCAAACTCAGAGTAATCAAGAGGGTAAAGGCCATCAGGAGTATGGGTTTCTTGGGTGAATCCGTGTGGGGTAACCACTGCGGTACGATAAGACCCCGCAGAAATTCCAGGCTGACTGCGTGAGGGAGAAGGAGGGACATTGGCGGTGGTGTGGTTGTGTACTACGGTGGAAGAGTATCTTGCAGTTCGTTGGTTCGTGGGTGAGTCATAGTCGGGATCTGAGGTGACGTATAAAGAAGGAGTCCGGCTGGAGCCAGTAAATGAAGAGGAGGAGGATGTATGTCGGTGATGACGACCTTGAGGCACTGTGGGTGTGGCGATGTAGTTATCTGATCTGCCAAATGCCACCGACGGAGGTAAGGGTGCTTCGGGGAACCCAGTCCTGACGGTATGCGAAGCATCCGAGCCAGGAGACTCAATTGCGACGTCATTGGACCCAATGGAGCTTGCGCCAAGCGAGGAGCGCTTGTAAGAACCCGTTGAAACCGACACGGAAGGGTACTTTGTGCTTTTG
Organism: Pyrenochaeta sp. MPI-SDFR-AT-0127; assembly: GCA_020747015.1. Classification (NCBI taxonomy): domain Eukaryota; kingdom Fungi; phylum Ascomycota; class Dothideomycetes; order Pleosporales; family Cucurbitariaceae; genus Pyrenochaeta; species Pyrenochaeta sp. MPI-SDFR-AT-0127. The sequence continues at coordinate 70,702 of JAGTJM010000041.1, forward strand.
CTATTCTTGGGGCCAAACTCGATGATGATTTCGGGCTTGATCACCTTCTGGCCGTCTCGAGTGGAAGGTCGTGAGCCACTTCCAGACGGCCGACGCGGTTGTGTCAGGTAGGTCCCGGCACCAGTCGGAGTAGGTGGATTGATGGGAGATGGGGTGTCGTCGCGGGACATGGCTCCGTTCTTTGGGTGATACTCGCTTGTGCGTCTCTTTACTTTTGAGCAAAGCTTTCCACCTCGAGACTTATCGCAGGGGAAGGCCTCCTCAAATTTTGATCGATGCCCATTGGCATTGACGTAGATGCGTTCTTCGATTCGACACATGGCGATGGCAGGGTTGTTTTAGATCCAAGAATAACGCGTTGTCAGGGGTAAATGCTGGGCGGGCCTCCTTGCCTCAACCTTCAAGTCGGCTGGGCTGGAGGGTTGAGAAAGGTGCCGGTATAATTAGATCAGCTTATCCGAAGTACGAGCCGGGCGGAGAATAGGCAAAGTGAGAAGGAGCCGGCAGCCGCCGCCAGGAATACAGTATTAGTTGCTGTGGGGATTGGACGAAGGACAGTAGTGATTGGGTCAATCACTACTGTTGCTTGTGTGTGAGTGTGTATGTGTGTTTGCTTTGTGTGGTCGCTGGGTGAGCCAGAGGTGCTTGGGGGACGAGTGGTATTTGAGGAAACCAGGTGACGGCCCAAGTGAGACAAGCCGTGAAGGGGATGGGTGTGCTTTCCAGAATCAGGAGGCGTGGGCCCAAAAGTGAAAGAGTCAGAGGGGCGAAAGTGTAATAATAACAGAAATGATGTGCAGAAGGAGGGTGCAGGAAGCTATGCGGTTTTGAGCAGAAAAGGGCAGCCCTGCTGGGTGAAAGGTGGTTTTATGTGCTGCGGCGCAGAGTGTAGCCTGAAAAGCGCGCAAAGAGTGGACGGAGGGAAATTTACCAATGAGGACCGAAAGGGCGCCGCTGGAAGAAAAATTACCAGGTGCCAGGCCGCTGCGATGGGCAGCACGGGATTGCATGAACATGATCCGGGCGTAATGGGGTCCCTTTTTTTTTCCTTTGGGGTGCGCAGCGGTGAATGCACAGCCTGCAAGCCAGGAGTGCAGCAGCGCAGCCACTGGCGGACCCCTGCAACGACCGGTGTCGTATGCCTGAGGATGATGAAGAGGGAGTCGAGCATCGAGGGCAATGGTCGCGTCCGAGGGCCGGTTGTCGTGATTCCGCCACGGCCGCGACCATGTCTCAGAGTCGGGATAGCTCGATGGGCAGCAATCACAAGCTGCCGGGCGCTCGAGCGCACCCTGCCCATTGTTGGTCTCTCCTCATGTCCGGCTGTTGCGAGCAGGCTCGCCCATGCCATGAGTAGTTTGGGACCATTCTCCCAATCGCCAGGCGGTGGTAGGCCTGCAGCTGAAGGAGCACGCTGGCGAGTGAGGAGCTGAGGGCGATGCAGTCGAGTGCGCTATGGCTAGGCAGGAAGTCTGCCAGGCCAGGCACCGGATGCCGGGGATTTGCTGATCGGCGCCCAATGCCCGACCGTGTATTGCGAGATGGGTGAATGTCTGCTTGGCCGCTCGATTCGCTGGTGGGGCCTTGGATGCGGCGGGCGCTAGGATGCACCCGCAGGCATCGTTCGCGTCGTCTGCCCTCTGCCGCGCATATTCCTGAAATTTGACCCTCGAGCCAAGGGCCCACGGATAGAGTGCGCTGTTGGTCTGCCCTTTGCTCCGACCGATAGCACCCTCATTGTCGGCCACAGACGGCGCCAAGCGACTTGGAATTAGCATGTCCCCTCCGACTCATCGCCATCGTGTCTGGCGAGGCAAACGGCTTGTGCGCGTGAGCACCTGGCCCGCCTTGTTGCCTTGAGCCAGCCAGAGTGGGCAACGAGCATGCCAGCGTAACCAGAGAATGGGGCAGATTGTCTTTTGTTTGTCAGCGCCTGCCCTGCCCGCTGGTCGTCCCTGCCTCGCACTGGCCGCGCCTGCTTTGCGCGGCGGTCGTGCTTCCTGCTGCTCTCGGCTGCTGCCGCCGTCACCCTACCCGAGTGGACGCGTTTCCCTCTGCCAATATCCACAACCCCCCAGCCCTACCGCTGTAAGCCCACAAATCACCCAACCGCACCTCTGCCAGAGAACACTCACGAGTTACACAGGCGCCTCCACCGTAACCGTGGCTGAACCCTCATACTGCAGTACATGTCTGCCGATCCGTTGCGTCCCACCCCAGTCATCCCATTTCACCCTTCCCCCCCCCTCAGCCTCATTTGACAGAGCCACGGCCATTGCGTACACACCCGAGACCGCTTCTTGAATATTTGGGGGCCGACGTCCCAGATTTGCACACACGCAATTCTTTTACCGCCCAACAAACATTCCTTTGCAATCAATTGGCGACACCGCTTTTCCAGCAAATCCACGGATCCGACCAAGGCTAAGCTCCCCAATGAGGAAGCACCGCCACAATAAGCAGCCACAATGAATCGTTCGCAGCTTCCCACCTCGCTAATGGGCGCTGCAAAGAAATCACCACACAAGCCTGACTTGATTGCATTTACAATCAGCAACACGAAACCAATATCGTCCAAAGGCTGCAGCCAATCAAGTCTACAGGCCAGAAACACGCGCTGCTTCACATCTTCAAAACTTGACAAACGCCGGCTTCGAAACACGACCCATTATCAAGATTGTTGCTAATCCCCGCATCTGGCCCTTCAGATGGATCGGTCACTATTCGCAGCCCATTTGTCACTCCATGTCCACCGCGTCCTCCAATATGCACTCCACTCGTATACCAGCCACTACGCCGCCATACACTAAGCCATGACCGACCTAAGGCATCCCGTGCCACAACGGACGTCACCCCCTGACACTCACTAGCCATTGACTCAGCCTTCCTTGGTAATTGCATTCTCTGGTCCGAGGTTGGAGAACAGCGTTTCGGCAATCATGCACATTCAAGAGTCCATGTTACCATGATTACCGCGCCACCAACTGCAGACGGGAGCTACTGCAAAAAATGTAGGCTAGAGCGAACTGTTTCCCAAGACCAACCCTGGGCACCTGCGCTGCATTATGACATGCCAGGACCTTTCACTACAGCTGAAATTCACTGAGCGTATTGGCCGCCCTAACCATCCGACGGCGCCACGCGTTTGGGCCACCCAACACCCGACTGCCGTTCCAATGCTGCCATGCGGCGTGGTTGGGGCAGTGAAGTATACCAACATCCAATCCCAGAGGCTAGCCACGCCTGGAAAAGTGCACTAATGATCATATCCAAACAAACGTGAGTTTGAGTACACGCAAGCTATGCGACACTGATTGGACGCCAATCGCCCTAGATCATCAGCCCAGTGCGCCAGCTTTCATACAGTGTGTATCATATGACTTATGCAGCTCAAAACAGACTTCTGTGTCATTGAATACCATGGCGCATTATTCATCATTCACAGCCTTGCCCGACATCTCACTGCGTCTTCGGCGTCCCGTCGCCTCCCGTCTCACCTCATTCGCTTCATGAACGTTGCCATTAAGACCACAAGCTTCAGCCTTGGCCAGCTTTCTACCCAACTACAGCCTCTGAGCGGAGCAACAAGCTTCTCTCTGGGGTACAATGCAAGCTGAACGTGCTTGGGTACTGTACAACATGTCCATCGCGGGAAGACCGGCTGCAGCCTGGAGCCAAGAATTTAGCCAGCCTGTGGAGAACTGACTTGCGACAGAGTTTCAGAGGCAGTGTTGGACTTTCGCACCCATGACTGTGGAAGCAAACGGAGACGAAGCCAGAAGTGAGGGCTCCGCCGAAGACATCCTACCCTCGCCGCACACTCGGCTTGTCGACATGTACCTAAAACGGAGAGGCCATAGGCCATCATGGACCCATGTGTCTTACCTCACAAGGTTGCTAATTACAGATGCATCGGTACCTCCGATACCTCCATGTTTGTCACCAAAATAGTGTTAGGATGACCAATGGCTGCCTTGTGTTTGACCCACGAAAATATCTTCCCTCAAGCTCATTGTTTGAATATACCAGACTGACACCTTTTGTGAGCATGAGACATTCATTGGGCAGTGCATGCACACCATGAACGTTGTGGAAATTTGCTCCGTTTCATTTTGCTTTTTCACTCCACGTCAGCTCCTTAGCACATCCACCTTTGGGCACCGAGGTTGCTAGCAGGCGATCGTAAGAGTGTCTTGGGCTTCCGTACTTCATTACGTTGATTGTCTCGGCCTGGACAAGGGGTCATGTGAACTTATATTTACACTTGACGCGCCAATGCGGCGGAGAAACATTGAAAGATACTCCACAATGCTTTAGAATCTATGAATACTTTGGTTGTTACAAAAACAGGAAGACTAAAGCTATGTCATGTTGTCGTCTACTTTCACTTGGCCCAGTCCGTATGACACATTGAGGCGATTCCTTCGTTGCTCCATCAAAAAAAAAGTAAGTTCTTGTAAAATGGAGAAGATGACTTCATTACACAAAAACAATAAGAGGTGAATGTTGAATTGGATTGGATTGGATTTAATACAAAGTCTAGTCCCATGACGACCCGTACCATGATACATTGCAATATTCTACATATTCTACACCAGTCATATGCTCTAATCACGCTAGACTGCCTTGTCTTGCAGGTTCATGCCATCTAGGAAGCTGTTGAGTTGTTTTGCGCGTGCACTCTGTTCATCGAGCTCTTTGATGCCACTCTTGGCCGTGCCGCCAAGATTTCGCAGCGGATCACTGTCAAAGCCTTCTCTCATGGGTGGTTTGTCGTCTAGCTCGCCTCTTGCGACTTGTACCTCTGGGCCTGACGAGCGCTTGAGCTTGATGTGGATGCGTCCGTCGTTGGTGACGGAGCCGAACATGGGTTGTACGAGCACCTTCTTACCACCTACAGTGTCAAGGTCGATTGTTTCCACATCGCGCGCATTGCTGATATTCGCTCTGCTGCCGCTCGACGTGTCTGTGCTGCGGAACTGGTCGTTTGCAACAAAGCCACCCACACCAAGGCGTGCATAGACCTCCTTGGTAGTCGACGTTGTTCTTGGCTGGATCACTCGTGCAGGTATCGGCGAGGGACTTGACTGCGGTCCAAGAATGGGATGATTGGCAATGTATGATTTTGAACGGAGATAGCCGAGACCTGCTGAGGGATGTGTGGAAAGCGGTGCGGTTTCTTGGTCAAATTGGTATTGGTCAATGTCGCGGCTCGACGCATCTGCGGCATATGCCTTGTACTTGAATTTGATTGCTGGGAGCTTCAGGAATGGCATTATCAGCTTGGTGACGAGCTTTGATCCAAGGGGGTTATTCGCCGTTTCCTTTCGGAGCGCCTTGATGCCCTCCTTGACCTCGTCATTGGTGATGAGCGCCCATTGCCTCTCTTGCTCCTGATGCCATACTTCGGCTTCTTGTATGTCCATAGGTGCTGTCTTGCCAGATTTGGACGCAGCAAGTCGGCGTGTAGTGTAGATTTCGTTCTTCACAAATTCAACGAGGTATGTGTTGAACTCGCCTCGGCGCTTGGAGATCTCCTTGGCGAGGTATTCTGTGAAGCGTTCGGCGCCCAGGCCGGGTAGCCAAGGCCCTTCATGCTTCCATCGCTTGGTGTTGTGCACGATGGGGTCTACAGGCGGCGGGCTGAAAGGACTGAATGGCGCTGGCGGAGGTGAATTTTGCTCAGCCGACGCTTTTTTAAAGGCCTTTCTTTCCTCACGTGCCTTGACGCGGAAAGCCTTCAATTCTTCTGGTCTGTCTTTTCCGGTGATCCCGAGTGCGTCCCATTCGGCCTTCTTTGCTTCCCACTTCTCTTTCTGGGCTGCCTGGAATGCCTTCTGCTCGGCGGCAATAGCTTTTCGTCGGTCTGTTTCGAGGGCTTTCGGAGTCTTTCGTTCAGCTGCCTGATTCTTCTCTCTGTTTAACTTCAGTGCCCGCAGATATAGTCCAGCCTCGTCCAGTCCCATCTCCGTGTCATAGCTAGTTGTATCATCCCTGGCCTCAAAAGCGCCGGAAGGCGGAGTGCCTGACAGATCATAGTCCCTCATCTGCGTCATGCCCTTCATCATGGGCACACTCATCTCCTCCCATTTCTGCCGTGTCCTCACATGATCTGCGGCCGAGTCGAAGTCGGTGACATGCTCGATCGTGTCCAATTGATTGATTCTCAGCACTGGGTCGCTGACCTGCACAAGGTGACTCCTCGACGGGAGTGGTCGCTTGAGACCCCAATCGCCACGGGCTAGAGACGATTTTGTGGTTGTAATCGCTTGGTGTGTTGGGTAAGGGAGCGTGGCCGAGTCGGATGCTTTGGATATGCCAGCGCCAAATGTTTCGCTCACGGGCGGTCGGGGCAATGGGTTGGGCAGCGAGAAGAGGCGACTGTTGCGCAGGAGATTGGCGGTGGGCGAGAGGGACTGGCGGTGTAGCGCCATGGCGATGCGACAACCGCGTGTGGGGACGTCAATTGGCGGCTGAAGTGATGGTGTTGATGGCCGTGAGAAATGTCGAGATGCACTTTGTGGCCATGGGTCGCATGGTGGTCAGTGCACTCCCGCGGTCGTGCTTTGCTGTGATGGGTGAGTTCACACGATGAATGATTGGACGTGGCAACCATCAAGATGAATTATCTGAGCCGTCTAAATTGTTTGCTCAAAACTATCTTGCCTGGTCGAGAATGAGTTCAAGACTAGAGCCCTCCAACTGCTTCATCCTCAGTATCCGCTCTTGACAGCTGTGCTGCTTGCACTTGTCGTGTACATGTCATTCTTGGCCATCTTCTCAGAGAGCAGAGGGCTAAATGCTTGCCAATCACTAGTGGAGGGCACGGCTGTGCTTTGTTAGTCTTCTTCCAGCCGCAACTAGGGGCTCTTGTGCGAAGAAGGATTCATGTATGGTTCATGGCCCTTAGACTGTGTCGTGCCGGTTCTGGAATGGAATGATAATAGTGCTGCTTTCATTCACCAAAAGAACCTCTCATCCGGGCAAGCTTTTGTCCCAGTCATGTGCATCGTCTTCATCAGCGTCGTCTTTGTCTGCCCTATCACCTCGAGGAACATGTCCCTCGATAGCCATGGTGTGTTCTGAGATTTGAGACGTAAAAGACGGCGGCTGTGGCGGCGCATTGCTCGAAGCACGCTCTATGATCTGGTCCTGGACGAGCTCGTTGTTCGCCTTGCTCACCTGGCCTGGCTTCTCCCCACGCTCAAGGGCGAGGTCTGCCATGGCATCTTCACGTGCTGCCCATGCCGCTGCCAGGTCGTCTTCTTCATCTGTATGCGCTGAGACGGCGCCTGGCTGCTTCAGCCGGAGTGGCAGCGCTTTGTCATGGTCCGCTGCATTCTCTACCAGAAGCTCAATCTTGTCCCCATAGCCGCCTTGCCGCATCCACGCCGGCTCCTCATGCAGCTGCACCTTGACGTACAGCGCTCGCTTTGCGCAGTCGTCTGAACACCACACCTCCAGCACCTTCCGGTCTACAATCTCCACGCCATGGTCTGTGTCTACAAACTGCTTCCTGGCAGTCGAGCGCGCCTTCGCCTTTGGCCGTGGGCACAGCGCATAGCCGCACTTGTCGGCGATGTTGCGCTCCTCAATGAGCGAGTCGTAGTCTGACGGCTGGAAGGCGACCATGGCGTCGCTGAACTGGCGCGCATCGGCCACTGAGGGCCGCTTGGGGTCGGCCTCTGGAGACGAGGGAAATTCCATCAGCGTCATGACGGCGTCGAGCACCTGGGCCTCGATGCGCTTGCGCTCCTCGAGAACATTGGCGTGGTGGAGGGCAACCTGCAGGTGGCGTGGATTGACTGGCTTTGCTCCTGGCCCAGATGCAGCACCAGGAGCAGCTGCCGTCGTCGTCGTCGTCGTCGTCGTCGTCGTCGTCTTCTTCTTCAGTATCGACTTTGGCGGCATGTCGTCCAGCAGAGAGTGTCGCTTGCATAGTCGTGCCCAGTTCGCATAGACCAGCGGAGGCAATTTGGCCATGCCAAGCCGAGGATCGGCTGCGCGGGGCTGTTTTGAAGAGTGGCTTCGTCACCACCACCGCGAGGCCCCCATAGTAGTCCTTGTCCGCCGCCTCCCCCCTTCCTTTACCACTCACCCAGAGCTGCGTGGGTGCCAACAGTGAATGGTATGGCCCCGTGATAACCCGTGCTCTCCGCATTGCCCCTCCTGGCTGACAGCTGCGTCATCACAGAAAGCTCCCGAGGCCCGCCGTCCATCACCCTCCCACCAGAGAACACCCTCCCTCGTGCTGTAGCGCCAGTTTTGGCCGAAACTGCAGCTGTCACACCTTCATCCCATATCTTGCAGCCCCGGCCGAAAGCTCGAGTGCTCCAACCGCCATCCACCATGTTCAAGGTCAAGGCCGTGTACGACTACTCGTCGCCCCACGAGGATGACCTGAGCTTCAAGAACGGCCAGATAATATCCGTCACCGAAGAGGAGGGCGACGACTGGTATGTCGGCGAGTACATCGACGACACGGGCACCAAGCACGAGGGCCTCTTCCCCAAGAACTTTGTCGACAAGTACGAGCCGGCCCCGCCGCCGCGGCCCAACCGGGCCTCACGATATAAGCCGGTGGAGCAGCACCCAGTACCCCCTCCAGCAGAGGAGCCAGTCCCCGAGCCAGCGCGAGCGCCAGCGCCAGCGTCAGCACCAGCACCTGAGCCTGAGCCTGAGCCAGTGCAACAACAGGAGGAGCCAGCGCCTCCCCATGCCCAACCTCCCCCGCTTCAAGTCGCGCCTGCTGCCAATCCTGAGCCGTCACCAATCTCGCCCATTTCGCCCCCATCTGCCTCCAGCGCCCGAGCCCCAGAGATTGCCCAAGCACAGAATGAAGCGGTCAAGCCATCTCCAGCGGCGAAGAAAGCACCGCCGCCCGTCGCTGCCAAATCCAATGCCTTCAGAGACCGCATTGCGGCATTCAACGCCCCTGCCGCTGCCCCAATTCAACCATTCAAGCCTGCAGGAGCTGCTACCACCTTCATCAAGAAGCCCTTTGTTGCCCCTCCCCCAAGCCGCAACGCCTATGTGCCTCCTCCTGTCCGGGAGACACCACAAGCAAAGACGTACCGCCGCGACGAAGACCCAGAGATTGCGGAGCGCCAGGCGCAGGACCACGAGGCTGCAGAACGAGCCGGTCTCGTTGCCCACGATGCATCAGCCACCAACGACGGCGACGAGGAAGACCAGCCAAAGCCTACCAGTCTCAAGGAAAGAATTGCTCTCTTGCAGAAGCAGCAACAGGAGCAGGCCGAGCGGGCGGCTGCTGCCATACACAAGGAGAAGCCAAAGAGGCCGCCGGTGAAGAAGAGGACCGAGTCCCACGACAACCATGCAGAAGACAGCGAAGATACTGGCCTCGAGAGAGTGGCAAGTGGCGCGTCGAGAGATCGCATCTCCATGGACCATGCCCGGCCTCCACGAACGTCACATGACATTAAATCGCCTGACTCGCATCATCGCAATCGGGAACTCCTGAGCGACGCAAACGATGCTGACCAGTCCGGCGCCGGCGAGACGGAAGATGCCGAGGGCGAGTCAACGAGCGTCGAAGATGACGAGGACCGAACAAGGAACAGGCAACCGCCCCCACCTCCGCGGGCGGCTGCTGCGCCATCAAAGGAGCCCGATGTTGGCGACGAGCAAGATATCGAGGAAGAAGAGGAAGAGGAAGAGGACGAAATGGACGCTGAAACGAGACGGAAGCTGGAACTGCGCGAGCGCATGGCTAAAATGAGTGGTGGTATGGGCATGCCAGGCATGTTCGGTGGCATTCCACTTGGTGGACTCCCGCCCAAGAAGAAGAAATCCACCACCGAGAAAAAGGTGGAGGAGGATGACGAGTACGCTTCACCTCAACAACGGATGCCCATGTTTGCCATACCTGGAATGCCACCCGTAAAGAGCCCAGAACAGGAGAATAGGCAATTGGCTGTTGAGAAGGAGGACGAGGTACACCACCCTATTACCGGAAACCACGCAGCACATGAAGTACCGGATGTAGAAGATGTCGCGCCGCAGCATATTCAGCGAACACCTACTGGCGAGCGTCCACCTCCTGTCCCATCAGAACGTAAGTTTCTCATCCCCGCAAGCCCATCGAAACATTCAATTGCCAAGCTCTGGGCTGCTCTCAGTCACCGTCTTCCGAAACCGTATCAAAGATTTATGTCGCTTGCGACGGTCTTTCGGAATATGTCATGACTGTAAGCGTGTCTAGTACGTTTAGGTGGTGTCTCGGTTGATTTGCTTTCAAACACAGTATCTGGTGTTGACAATCTCTAGGACGCCCCGTCCCTCCCCAGTACCATCAGCTTGTAAGTTGTGTAAGCTTCCTCCGATAATCCCGTGCTTACTAGTCATGTAGCTCGACCTGGCCCTCCACCTCTTCCAAGCGTGGTTTCTCCTGGACCTGGATCCGAGTCTGGTGACGAGATGACAGATAGCGGAGCAAACGCAATGTCGCCCAGAACCCCGTCTGCTCCGTTTCCACCACCCACCAAGCGAAGCTCATACTTTGGTTCAGACGATCAATCCCAAGACTCATCTGATAGACGAGTACCACCGATTCCACTAGCAAGTCCGACATCACCTTCTGGACACCGTCTGCCTCCACCCCCTCCGCCCACACACGCTCCGCCTCGTGACCTACCATCGAGGCCTGTGGATCGAAATGAAGGCGAGACTGACTATGAAGGTGACTACGATACCGATATTGCACCTGGCGCAACCCACAAAGAAGCTCTAAAATCACATACTAAGGAACCAAGCATGGATGAGAGCACAATAGCCGACGAGCCATTATCAGCTCGATCGCCCACTACCCCTCATGGACTGCCTCCTCTACCTCCTTCGGTACCACGCGCGGTACCTCCTCCTCCGCCCCCGCAACAAGCGCCTGGTCGTCCGTCAACAGATGCTCCTCGTGCTGTGCCCGCACCACCACCACCAGTCCCTTCTCGCAATGCCCAACAGGATGAGGATGATGATGACGATTACGACCCCTATCGATACACGTCTCCAGGTGCAGCACCTCCCGTGCCAAGTGCTCCACCGCCAGCCCCGAGAGCAGTGCCACCACCTCCTTCTAGTCAGCCACCTCTGCCACAAAGTAGACCACCGCCGCCACTACCACCAACAGCTCCTCCCGTTCCAAAGGCTCAGGTTATTGACTATTCAGATGACGATGACCTGTATTCTGAACCACCCCCGCGAAAGTCCCATGACCGACCCCCGCCTCCACCGCCTCAAGCGCCACCCCATCAGTACGCGCCTCCGCCTCTTCCTCAAGAAAGAGCTCCTCCCCCACTTCCTCCTCAGGAACGAGCAGCACCGCCACCTCCACCACAAGATCGCGCTCCTCCCCCTCCACCACCACCAGCAGAACCACAATCTCGGCCGTCTATGGGGCGGAAATCACTTGATGCAGGTCGTGCTATGGGAGGTCGAATTTCCACGGATCAACCCCGCCCAACGGTAAATCAGGACTTCATAGCCAGCGACATCGACCTTGGCGCTGCTTCACATTGGTGGACTCAACCAAAATTACTGCCACCATCGCTGCAGAATCGTAAAGATGTACTCATCGATATCAACGAATCCCAATCTGGCAACACGGTCGAGAAACACATCTCCATATTGTACTTTGATTATTCGCAAACTGTCATATCCGCGCGCTTCGAGGCCAAGAATGTCTCCGATGTACATTTAGAGCAACGCCATGACCCACCGCCACCTCGTCTACGACCGGACCAGCTTGAAGTCGCGTACGAGCAATTTGGTCGCCGAATCGCAAAAGACGTCGAGTCAAAGCAAAACACCGTGGTCGGAAACGGTACGCCTTATGGCCTTATTGATGAACTTCTCAAGCCATATAAAGACGCTTTACCACCTGTCTCGACTCGCGCCTACGGTGCTCTCGTTTACGCTAATCTTGCCAACGCAGCAACGCAATCGTACGACGAAATTCGCCCTGGCGATATCATTACCCTTCGCAATGCGAAATTTCAAGGCAAAACTGGTCCCATGCACGCCAAGTACTCTGTCGATGTTGGCAAGCCAGACCACGTTGGCGTCGTAGTGGAGTGGGATGGAAGTAAGAAAAAGGTTCGTGTATGGGAGCAAGGAAGAGAGCACAAGAAAGTCAAGCCTGAGAGTTTCAAGATGGGTGATTTGAGGTCAGGTGAAGTAAGGGTTTGGCGGGTCATGAGTAAAAGCTGGGTAGGCTGGAATTGATGTCGGAGGTATTTTGTGGATAGAGCGTACGTGTACTAAGCATCAGAGGGAGGATATTTGGTAGTTTAGTGTATGAAGTATATTGCGTCTCTCTAAGAGCTCCTCACGTTCGTTGTCAAATCATGAGCCTACCACACTACGTATTTACCACATTCGTTGCCCCCACTGCTCGCCGGAAAATCGGGAAGGCGTGCTTCCACACGTGAAACTTGCACAGTAAATTTCGTGAAGGGCAGGAAGAGACACAACTGTACGATTAGTAATCTAGGCTATGTGGCTCCTCGCTCCAGATGTACAGTTATAGTCCACTAGACGGACGGGAAGTTTGCCAAACGCACATTGGTGAGCTAGTCATGGGGAGTTCAACCTGATAAAGATGGCTGAGTGTGATGTTATTATGAAGGTGATATCTCATATAGCTAGATATATCACCTTGATTTCTATGTATATCTGACGCAACGTTGCTCAAACATCATTCTAAGATGGTTCTTTATTTTGGGTTAGCATGGGTACGAAAACTGAGGTGATTTCTGCTTAATGACTGATGTTGATTGAATTACATGCCAAGATTCTGAAGATCCAAAGTGTGATCCTGCTGAAACTAGACTGTGCGATTTTGGTTTCTGTCTGTTTTGATCAAGCTGCGTCATGCGTTATGCTTTTTCATCACTCCTACCTCCCTTTATTCCTCCTGTGTGGAACGTTTCTCCTGATATGTCGTTTTTAGATCCTTCGCCAATTGATTTGCGTAGGGAATCGTCTTCGGTATGGAGACAGTCGATAGAGCAGGTGATTTGGCATTGCAGAAGTATTGCTATCAAACTTTGTTAGAAATGGCTGATCTAGACTCCTCCATTTGAACAGTAACTCTGTATGTTTGATCGTGCTCGATGGTAGGACACAAATTTCTTATCGGTTTATTGTCTATAATAGGTATGGGCAGCGACATCACTCTGAATTCTCACATACGTAACGCTGCGTCGACCATGATTGCTAGCTCTTCGGTAGGATCACTCAACAAGTATTCATCCTTCTAAATTTCGGTTCTGAGTTCAATATCGATGACGTGTGTATCCACGAAGCAGTATATGCGCTGGTGTTTGGCAAATATGGAAAGAATTGTAAGATTAAAGATTTGGCTGGGGGCTTGTGGAGTGGTGGGTGCCTCACTGTTGTGAACAAAGAAAAGGTAGCGGTGTCTTTCACGTCCTTCCATGACAAAGTTTACAGGTGGTGATCAACTACGTTGAGTAATGTTAATTCGTCTTGGTGAAGACATTTGCTGGAGCTTGTTCAAGCACCATAAACTTGCAGTCCAGTTGTCGCCTATCCAAGTGCAGAATGACGTGTGGCCCCAGGTGACTTGTTGAAAGCAAACAATTCCCGTAGCTGTAAGCATATATGAAGCACAGGTCTTCCCAAACGAATCAGTTCCATTGATAAGTTGAATCCTTACCATGTCTAGATCCACGGATAGCAAAAATACCTCTCCAACACGAGCCTTGCCTCGAAGCGAACCCGATGTAGACGAGTGGGAGATAGTTCAACGCACACGTGCTCTTTCTGGCACCTATCCAGACTCTGACAACCGCAAGATTAAGCTTCGATACCTCTTGGAACGTCTCCAAACAGTTAGCCTCAACGAGGCCCTTGAGTACGACCATCATGTGGCAGACTTGGGAGTCCTCATTTATCTCACTTCTGAGATGAAACTGGCAATGGCGGAGATACACGGCGTCGGCGAGAAAGAGGTTTGGGAAGCAGGGGTCGAGCATATGTGGAAGTTGTGGGAAGAGCTGAAAGACCCTGGCTTTCTAACGGTATTGAAAAAGAGATTTGGTGAATCATGAGAGAATCTAAGACCGCGCAGAGGGATAGAAAAGCACTTGTTATTTCTTGGACATTTTTCTTAGGTTTATTCTCCAGACTTTCAGCGTACCTTTTTTTTCAATAGAAGATGATAGAACTCTATTCAAACAATTTCTACTTATCATGTTGAAAAATCATTTCATGACGCTCCTTTGTAATCTAAAAATTTCAAGATCCTCTATGTCGTAGACTAAGTTAAAATATATGAAACACAAAGTCTACAGCATCTCGAAGATGCAAATGTTACTTTTTCTTGTTCTGTGCAAGTGTTGCTTTGAGCTAGGAGGAACCCCTGAAACTAGTATGATGGCCCAAAAAAGCGTGGATGCGATGCATTTCCGTAGTCAATGTTCCAGTGATCGCAAAATATGAACTGCTGATATGGCCTTGCTGTCTTGTAGATAGTTATACATATGCAAGAGTGATACGCAGACAGCTTGAGCCAAGTTCTTACCGCACCTTGCATTCAGTAAAATTCTACCAATTCCTTGTTAGAACCAGCCCATTGCTTGAACTAACACTAGGCTCTTTCCGCCTAGAAAGGAAGTCTCGTCCAGGTTCGTTCATATTTCCTTGAAACGCAGTCAACAATATGGCCGTATCCTCATCTCTTTTGCTTACATAACAGGTGCATCTATACTTGCCTTTCATCCAATCTGCTGCAACAAAAGCTCGTTTACAGAGCTTGCATGTGAATGCTGTGAGAAGATACACATGTACATTTGCAAACTGTTGAGCTCAAACACCGGCTGGCGCAACGATTCAAGGATCTGAAAGAACCAGAACACATCGGACACCACCAGATGTTTGGATCCGATCATGCGCTTTCTGTGGCATAGAAAGAGTCGAGATTGTGCCGACTTCATTGTGTGATGTTTAGACGGCGTCGATTACAATGACTCTTTCCTATTGAAGCTTTAAAAGAAAGAAGTGTTGGTATTCAAAACGATTCTCGAAAGGCAAAAGGATTCCAACACGTGGTTGACTTTGTATAGGGAGTTCTAGCGTACTCTGTTCCATGCATTTTAGACGCTGAACGACTTCAACATTAACCCTAGCTTAGTTTAGTTTCTCATTCATGCATGTATGTATGTCATTAGTTACTCTCACAGATTTTGTACTAGTCATCATTCACTTGACTCGCTGGCCGGTGTCAAAGAGTAAATGACGTACAAGTGCAAGAACGTATAACTATACTCTCTCGCCACTAGTCATAGTGAGCCCATGTAAAAAGAGATCGTCATTCTTCAGCCTGCAAGATGAGACCCCGTCATCTCGGATCATTAAGCTCTAATTCGAACGTAGCTTGCGCGGAAACAGCTTCACAGGTACATTATGGTGGAACAAGGGTACACATCGTTTAGTCTTATTCAAGACAGGGCAACGAATATGATCAGATGTCTAATGTCTGATGTATCGAAAACTCAAAAAGTCGGGTATAAATGCCTGTGGGGTGATGTCTGCATATGAAACAAGCGAAACCCCGCACACGTGCATCATCATTCACGGAATTTCACAATGGCCTGGCGTGCTCAACACAGCGAATGGAATAGTGCTGAAGTATGTTTGATTCAAACAGCTAGGCACATAACTTGACTATACATAAGTAAATATGTGTCCCTTAGATGCAATATGCCTAAAAAGCGCCGAAGCCCGAAACAAAACTACAGAGCAAAAAGCGCCATTGTGCCAACGCCAATAATGTATCACAGCTGGCGTTTAAATGCAGTCGCTGAACCTTAAACCAAACGCCGAGTGATGCAATGCTACAATTGAAGAAATCTTGAGGGTTTTAAGAGAGATCCATCGGATCCGTGGCGTTGCTTCCCGCGCCGGTTGATGCACGAGGACGTTGGGCTTTCGCAGCAGGATGTGGAGGCTGGGCATATATGCTCTGCATCGCTGGAGCTGGAATGTTGATGCCGGTATTCACGCCGTCACTACGGATTTGAGGAGGAGCTACAAAGCCCATGTGAGGTGGATGGTAGACTGGTGGGGTCAAAGGGGTGACTGATGAAGATGACTTGCGGGCCGGCTTGCGTCCACCGATGCGCTGCGCTCGGGGAGCAGGGAAGCAGGCGTTCTTAACGCGGGTCTGAAATTCACTAGCGAAGTTGTCGTACGGCTTCTTTTCCTCGGCGGTCTTCCAGCCCATCTTGTTTTTCATGCACTCAGCCTTGCGATGGCTGATGGTAGAGCCCTCGATGCGGATACCGTTGTTCTCAAAACGTCGACAGCAATCGGACCGGGAGAGAATTAGCAAGACCACCAGGAGACTAACATTATCGTTGTCAAGAAGATGAGGAGCGAAGTCGCAGACGTTGCAGGCAAAGTGGCGCATGTCTTCGAGCTCTTTGGTATCGGTGCAGTTGACAAATCGCTCAGCCATGGAAAAAGGTCGCACCATATCCCTACAAATATGGTTTTGTAGAACGTTTGCGACTGAGCTGACGGAGACTGGGTAGATGTTCTCACGATCGATCCGGTTGGTCGCAGTTGATGAGACAGTACCAGCAATGTAGATGATTTCGATATCGTCAAATGGTCCAGGGTCAATCTTTAGTTCTTTTGCTGCCTTGGGGTCTTTGTCCTTGAGTGCCTCCTGGTGTTTGAGGGCAGCTTCCCGCGCTGCCTTGACCGCATCACGAGGAGTGATCAAGTTGTGCTGAGCGGAGAGGGACACGGAATCCTTGTGCATTTCAAATTTGGATAACTTACGTTCCACATCGGGAGCACGAATCCAGTCTTCAGACCAAGGTTCCTCGGCGAGGACCTTGTAGAAAACCTTGGTGAGGGCCCTCAACTTGATCTCTTGGTCCGACAGCTGGCGCTTGCCAAAGTAGAGCTCATCAGTTTCAATGAAGGCCGACTCAATGAACGTCTTCCGGTCCTTTTGAGTTAGTTGGCCACGAGCGGGGTCATTTTTCCATTCTTCAATAATGTACATGAACTTGGCATGAAATATATCATCAAAGTGTTTGGAAATGGGCGATGCAGCTGGGAGTACTATTAGACTTGACGTCGATATCAAATGACGCTATTCTTGCTTACCTGCCGACGTATTTGGGGTTGGCGGAGAAGGTGAGACGACCCCTTCCTGAATGATTGGAGCAGGCGACATGATGATCCGAGGGCGATATGGAATCCAATATGACTAAAGATGAACCTCCAATACTACAGTAGTCCGTATATGCGACCGCAAAGGGGCAAATCGTGATGAATGTCGATGGACTCGAGGTGTGATGCTCGTGGCGGATTTGATGGCTGCGGGGTGGCTGTGAATGTTGAAGTTCGAGGTGTCAGGCAAAAACATTCACGCTCGCGTAGTTAGCGCGGCTTGGGTTGTCTTGGCGGAGCATTGGCCGGTCACATGTCCACGCGATACGGTGAGTGGACCGATGCACTAGCGAGAACGTCATAGCTCAGCGCATGCTTGCGTTTGATCCGACTACTTCAGCGGCCTTGAAACACAAGATGTCCATTGAACGTCATGTTGCGTCACAATGAGATTGCCGAATGTACTACGTCTGCCATTGCATCAAATAAGCAGCAACATTCCACTCGGAACTTGTATTTGCTATACCGATCATGGGCCACGAATCATGTCAACTCTGGTTCGAGTACATCTTCCTCCTGGACCATCTGCCATTTTATGTATCCTCAACTACGCATACACAAGTTGTGGGTCCCCCCTCATGGGCACCTCCCTTTCGCCTCGCTACGCGGTGCGTCTTCATGGGCAACCGCAGCTGTCATCCTTCACAGACCTTCTCCATCACTCCGTTTTTTGTATTTTCAATCCTTATGCGAATGCCCGACGTGTTTTGCTTTATCTGCATTTGCCACATCTTCATTTCCAACGAGGAACAGAACACGTTGGGCGAATGCTTGGTTGAGAATTTGGTCAAGGTGGCATCTGCGTAGCCTCCTACATATATCGATGGAGTTGTAAATTGAGATCAATCATCTACCTAGGTACAGAAAAGCTCCCATCTTTCGACATTGTGCAAGTAGCATCGCCTCGGTCGTAGTCGAAGCCATTGGTGGCTCAGGCGAGGTGCGGTATCCAACTGCTTTCATATCAAAGCGAGGGAGGGTGAAAGGCTAGGCTAACGCGCAACTTTGGCCAAAAACAATACAAGCTAATTTTCGGGCGGATTGCGATTCACTTCGCTTGCTGCCCTCGCGAATTTAAACTTTGCATAAACTTTGCTACCTTGCCATTTCTGCCTCGTCCACTCCAACCACTATCCACAACCATTAACCTGCCACTAACAATGGCAAAATTACGGAAACGACTGTGTCGCAAACCCCATGTCCAGAGACACTGCCACATTCTTGCCGCGCCAGCCGAAATCCGTCTTGCTGTTTACCAACATATCACTCAACAGGTATTTTTGCCTAACGCAAACTACCGTGAATACAACGGACTGTTCCTGTCGTGCAAGCAAATCCACGACGAAATGGAGTGGGAGTCTCTTCGTCTTGCACCTAGCATCTTCCGTCAATTCCAAGAGTACGATCCAGATACTGCATTGCGCATACGTCCACTTCGGCCCACGGGCTTCAGCTCGATCATGCATGTCACAATTGGCGTGCCTCGCTGGGCTCTTTTCAGTCCCAAGATGCAAAAAAAGGTATTCATCTCGCTTTCACGACTATTACAGCTCCATCTGAGCAGCGTAACTATTGGCATTGAGGACCTGGAGTCCGAGTCCGACTTATACCACCTCATCACTGGGCTTGACTCTCGCGAGTTTATGCAATACATGGACGCTCACGAGCAAGCTCCAGCTACTTCGGGAGGCAGTGTCGAGAAGGCAATGTTCTACGATATTCGAACAACTTACACCGACATCATCAAATTCGCAACAAAAATCAACTGCATCGTGGCTCCACAGCTCTGCGATGGCCGACATAACGACGAAAACCATTGGTGCATTCGCTCGCATTCATTCCATTCGCCTATAAACATAGCTTGCAACGTGCGCAAGGTAATTCTGCGCCTGAAGAAGCTTCATGATGAGGTAATTTGTTACTGTGGAAGTCGCCCCCATGGTGTTTACCCTTTCAATAGTGTTCGACTACGATGGAGTCCAACCGACGAGATAAGACAGCTAAACAAATGCGGGTGGGGAAGCTGCTGGACTGATGATTACGGAAAGTACAGGCTCTTCTCCAAGCAAAATCCGGCACAGTTTATTTGGTATAGGAAGCCGGAGAAGAAGGCGGGTAAGGTGATCAATACTATCAAAGGGATGCTAAAGGTTTGATGAAAAGTACATGCTTGGATTCTCTGATGTAATAGCTAGAGCACAATGGAGATGAAGACCTCAGTCTGACCTCAGTTAAGAAATCATGAAGTATGACAGCACCCATGAGGGATGACAGCACTTCCAATGTTGGCAGCTTCTCTGTTAGACACCTTCCAAAATGTCCAGTAGCATTTACAGACTAGTCACATGAATACTGTTCAACCTTCTATAGTCGTTACGGAAGAAATGGAGTTCCCGTTTATTGGTAGAATAGAGTGTTGGTCACGAAGTCTGAATACACGTGACTTCCCATTCACCGTGCGCTTTTCTATGGCATCTTCCTATTCAAAGAATTACAAAAGAATCTCACTAGAAGATGCAAAGCAGCCTAGTATGAAGCAAACCTGCCTGCGGGATTGACTATACCAAGGTCTTTTAGCTTTTGGAACCATACCCACAAGTCAAGTCTAGTAGCATCGAAGTGCTTTGGTCCACAATCTTTGATTGTCATAAGTGATGTTTATGGTCTCGGAGGGCTCTCATTTATAGCACTGGATGTACGAATCACCCTTAGGTTATTCAGATACATCTTCGAACTTTGGTATCCTTTGCCAATGGCCACCCCATCATACTTCAGCACATGACTAACCCTGCACCGCCAAGCCAGAGGCCAATAAAGCTCGAACGCAGCTTGAAGTTGAAGCTTCATACAATCTACATCAACACGATTATCACCAGTCATGGAGATCAACAGCTTCGAAATCTTTACTTTCTTCCTATGCTCTACCCTCTTCGGCATGCTTCTTAGCCTTTGGGGCATGGTACGTTTGTTCACCCCACTAGAAGATGGAAATTACTAATATCTCAATCTACTAGGCCAGTATTATCAAGGATCGCGAGGTTTCGCTCATAGTCACGCTCTACGCTGTCGTTTTGTTTGCCACCCTCGTCCAGACTTCAAGCAAACACTCTGTCACCAAGCTTCTCGCCCGACATACGACGGAGATACAGGATAAACAAGTTGCCGACATCAAGGAAGCCCACCGTCGACATGTCTTGACACTGAAGGGCGACCATCAGACGCAGATTCATCTTCTTCAAGGCAGCATCAACACCGCCAACGCCAAGTTTGATCGCCTACACCACGACTACGATTGGATGTCAAACATGTACCGCGACCAAATGCGCAGCGCCCAAGAACAGGAAGACCGCATCGCCTACCTCGAGATGAAGATCCAGGAGTCTGGACAGCTCACACCTAATGCCCGCGCTCCATTCTCCGCGCCACCTTCTCGGGTCCAGTTCTCTAATCCGCCGCGACGAGACAGGTTCAACCCTGCGATGAAGTCTCCGGCTCTCTTGAGCCCACTAAAGCAGGTTGTGGAGGCTGAGGAGCTCTAGGCATGATTCATGCTCTTAAGCCCTCGCGACGATTTATGTGACGCTGTGCTTAGAATGGCGGAAGATACTGGCACTCTATAATACTGAGGGAGATAGGTGGGATTGCAAGGTGCATCTACTCTATTCTAGCGTAGACTTGGTAGCGTCAATACAACAATGAGCTCAAGCTCACAATCCTCATCTGAGACATGTACTTGACACTTTTTGATGTACTGGCGTACTGCACAGATTCTGAGTAAATTATGATTATGACAGTTGCTCCACACTATCCCAATGCCCTGCTGTCTCTGTATGTTAGAGTCCAGCCATGCTTTTCCCGTTCTACTGGTGGTATATTTGGTGGCCTGGGCCAGACGTGCTATGAACATCTGGGCATTCGAGAACTCAATTTGTTTTGCATCTGCAAATACACCTATTGGCGCCGACTGTATACGAATATATGACATGTGCTCTTTCATACAATCGTCGATGTAGACTACAAAATATGTCAACCTTCAACATGATTCGCATTCCGTTTTCTAAGATTTTGCTCTGACTCTCTGTAATCTGCTATCTCTTAGTACTGTCGGAAATCTGGACAGTTAATAGCCCACATGATAGTAGTTGCGTAGCTATTTAGTCTCACAGTCGATGGTGTCAACAATCAGAAACCCTTACCTAGCTACATTGTAAAGTAAATACACAGAGTTATATTCTACTGACATAATGGAGGGTGCGGTGATCAATCTTAGGCTCCCATTTGTCATATAATGTCCCGTAAGAGTAGAGTAGTTGGGTTCAAGTAGTACGTCTGAGAAAGAATGGTTCAACAGGTTGCGATGGTTTCTTATAATTGATGCTTTGAGAGGGCAAGTCAAGCCGTGTCCTATAGAGATATTGGGGACTTAGAAACCCCCAGTCCGTAGGAAGGGTTGAATAATACATTTGTCTCAAAGAGAAGAATTACATGGCACCTTGAGGGCTACCAAACCGGTAAATTCAGATCTGGTTGTACTTCGAACCTTTCGCCAACGTAGATGATAGCCGGTGAACGAAGTGTGAGGACCAATTAAAAGATTATCCCTGAGAGATTGATATGATGCGACATGTTCTGATGAGCATATCCGGATGTGCGTTCAGTAGTTAGGCCGTGTTTGGCCTAGTCACTATCCCCGCGGCATCGGCCCTTCCCGACCTGGCCGAAGGTGACGAGCTCCACCATCCCGCTACAACCACGCCCACTCATGGCGAGAATGCCGCCCGCCGTTACAATGGAGGGGCTACGTATTCCCAACACTTCAATGTCCACATTAATCATTCATTGGACCAAAACCTACCTCCCTGGGACACTTTCACCATGACGGATATCTACCACCTGACAGCATCGCAGGCGCAAGCTAAATTCAAAGACGGCTCTTTAACCGTCGAAGATTATGCCAAATCGCTCCTTTCGCGTATTGAAGCGCGTGACACCACTGTACACGCTTGGGCATACCTCAATCCGGAGCTTGTGCTTCAACGTGCTCGCGCACTCGACCAGATATCGCCTGAGAAGAGGGGCCCTCTGCATGGCGTTGCCGTTGGGGTCAAGGATGTGATTCTCACAAAGGATATGCCCACACAATACAACAGCCCAATTTACGAAGACGATGCGCCAAAGATAGACGCTGCAAGTGTTGCCGTGCTGCGGGCGAGTGGGGCATTGATCTTTGGTATGCTGGTAGAATATTTCGCTCAGGAGCTATTTACTGACCTTTGGTAAGGGAAAACAACCACAACCGAGTTCGCAGCGACGACCGTTGGACCCTCACACAAAGGGCCCAAGACGGCAAATCCGCATGATCCCTCTCGCACACCTGGTGGCTCGTCAGCAGGCTCAGGAGCAGCAGTCGGCGACCTGCAAGTCCCCATCGGCCTTGGGACACAAACAGTGGGAAGTGTAATACGGCCTGGCTCATTCAATGGCATCTACGCTATGAAGCCGACATGGAATTCGATCTCACGGGAGGGTCAGAAGCTGTACTCCCTCATCTTCGATACGCTGGGCTTTTACGCGCGGAGCGTGGATGATCTCAAGCTACTTCTCGACGCCTTCCAACTCATGGACGATGAGCCTGTGGAGAACTTCAAAGTAGAAGGCGCGAAGTTTGCAGTGCTCAGCTTTCCTACACCAGAATGGCCATCCCCAGGCCCCGGAACTGTGGCCGCTCTCAAGAAAGGCACTGAGCTTCTCCGTGCACATGGCGCAGATGTCGAAGAAATGACCTTACCCGATGAGTTCCGCTCAATGTATAAATGCCACCTTCAGGTTCTCTCTGGAGATGGTCGCATAGCATTCTTGCCCGACTATTATATCGCAAAGGACAAACTACATTCTTCGCTTATCGATCATGTTGAAAATCGGGACAAACACACGCGCAAAGACCAGCTCAAAGCCTTCGACGCACTCGCTGCGATGAGGCCGAAGCTAGACGCGCTGGCGGATAAGTACGCCGCCATCATTGCGCCGAGCGTGATTGACGAAGCCCCTGCTGGATACGGGAATACAGGAGACGCGGCTTTTTGTGCACAGTGGACGGCGATGCACATGCCTGTCATCAATGTACCGGGCTTCAAGGGCGATAATGGATTGCCAGTGGGATTGAGTGTTATTAGTAGCCGGTTCAGAGACCAGCACTTGGTGCGTGTTTGTAAAGCAGTCGGGAGAATCTTTGAGGCAGAAGGTGGGTGGAGTCGAGAAGACTAGAAGTAGGATGTACAGTAGCAGCAATCGATTCATGCCCAAATTACATTCTATTGACCATCTCCTCGAGGCCGTAATGTCTTGTGCATATATGCTACAGACATGCGAGATGGCTACAAGGTAGCCGAAGCTTGCCAGGGGAAACCGCGAACGAGGAGCGGGGTTGACCCCACATAGCCATCCTGACTTCGTAAACATCGACTCGCAGAAACACCAAAGGCAAAGCAGTGTCAGATTCCGCGATTCTGGACCCGGCAGCTCGGTCCGACATGGCACTTTTATTACCTTCACGTTTGCTGCCATACTACGTTCTTCCAGATTGATCTCTTTGTACGCTTCCTTCCGCAAGACAGGTTACGTCCAATAGCCGAACCATGGCCTCTAACAAGCTCACCCTCAAGCAGCCGAAAGGTCGCGAACTTCTTGGTGGTGATCTCCTTGCCCAATCCCTTCAACAGCTTGACGTCAGCACA
The DNA here is from genome assembly GCA_020747015.1 of Pyrenochaeta sp. MPI-SDFR-AT-0127. Classification (NCBI taxonomy): domain Eukaryota; kingdom Fungi; phylum Ascomycota; class Dothideomycetes; order Pleosporales; family Cucurbitariaceae; genus Pyrenochaeta; species Pyrenochaeta sp. MPI-SDFR-AT-0127. Next base: position 94,662 of record JAGTJM010000041.1, read on the forward strand.
ATCTTTGGACTTCATGGCGGCCATCTGGACGCCTTCCTCATGGGATGTAATGACATAGGAATCGAGTTGATTGATACACGCCATGAGACCGTCTCTGTACAAGCTGCAGAGGGCTATGCCAAGGTGAGCGGAAAGACTGGTGTCTGTTTCGTCACTGCAAACAGTGGGTATGTGTTATCATTTCAGATATCATGTTGGAACTAACCAAACTTTTAGGTTCTGTAACGGACTGCCTGGACTTGCAACGGCCTTTGCAGATCGATCACCAGTCCTCTGCATAACGAGCTCTCCTCCCTTGCGGGACGCTGAGACAAATGCCCTCCAGGGTTTCCACGACCAGGTCGTGCTGGCGAAGCCCATGACCAAGTTTGCACATCGCAGTAGGTACACTCAACGGCATCATAGAACTACGCTCATCATCATTAAGTCACCAATGTTGGAGAGATACCCCGTATTGTCAGCCTCGCATGGAGAGCCGCAAGTTCCGGAGCACCTGGGCCGGTTCTGCTCGACTTTCCAATTGATGTGCTCTTCACCCCTGTGGAAGCCGAAAGTGTAGCCTGGGGCAATATCACAGGCCCTGCAGTGACATTACCTGGCCCAGATGTGAACGCAATTAAAGAGCTAGCAGGCTTGATCAAGGCTGCAGAAAGACCTGCCATTATCGTGGGAACAGGAGCACGAGGCGTAAGAGCTTTAGTTCTTTGATATCAAACCGAGAAAGCTAATTCATTTCAGGCCGTCGAGGAAATCTCAGCTCTCGCCAGTGCAGTCAGCGTTCCAGTTTTCCACAGCCCCAAATTTAGCACAGGTCTCCCGGTTACTCACCCTTTCCATGCTGGATCAGCCATGTCGCTCGCTATTCTTGCTGTTTCTGGACAACCCCAACCCGATCTAGTCATCCTACTGGGTGCTCGAACAGGTTTTATCCTAGGAGGCCGAAGCGGCGCCATCGTGCCAACCTCAAAGTGCAAGGTCGCGCAAGTTGATATTGACGGTGGTGAGATTGGTCGCTCCGAGCACGTGGATTTGGGCATTGTCTCGGATATCAAACTTGCCATTGCCGCTTTGAACACGGAAATTGCAAGCGCAGACAAGTTCAGCGCTCCGGAATCATGGATTCGCACAGCACTCGGCCTCAAGGCCTGGCGTGCACCACACAACGAGTCCGAGCCCAAGCTCGACGAGAAAAACGGACACCTACATCCATACCATGCTGTCAAGAAATTCTACCAGTCCCTTCCCAAGGGCAGTATCATTTCCATGGACGGTGGAGAAGCAAGCGGTTGGGCACTACAACTTCTCCCTGAAGCTTCAGCCTCATTATCCATGGTAGCAACAGGCTATCTTGGCTTCCTAGGCAACGGCTGGGGATACTCGCTCGGCGCAGCAGCAGCAGATCGGAGCAAGGTTGTCGTTAATTTGCAGGGCGATGGGTCAGCCGGATTCCACCTCGCTGAATTAGATACTTACAAGAAGTTCAACCTCAAGGTTCTGACCGTGGTAATCAACAACACGGTGTGGGGCATGAGCCAGGCAGGCCAGGAAATGATTTACGGTCATGTAACTGCTGCAAAACCAGTCTCTGCCCTCCGCCCAGAGACACGCTACGACATAGTCGCGCAAGGCTTCGGTGTGCCTAGCCGCCTCGTCGACGCAACCAGTATCGAATCCGGCGCAAAGGGAGGTGACGGCTTCGAGAGAGCTGCTGACGCGATAGCAAAAGCTGTCGAGGAGCTTGTACAGGGTGGAGGGCCGGGACTGATTGATTTGAGAGTCAGCCCCACGCCATTCCAGGACAACACCAAGGCAATGGTAGGCGCGACGAATGACCCTGATGTTATTGTTGTGCCGTACTATGATAATCTCCCGCGCCCTTACTACAAGGGTAAGACGAACGGAACGACTTGAGTGTTTCTACTTCAGCGTGATAGATAGTAGTTTTGATATCAGTTATCCACGTTTTGTGACAAACACTGCCTTTTTAAAATGATTTTACCGGAAAACTGTCCGTCAGAGCTGTGATGCAAAGATCAAATGACTGAATCTACAGCAGGTCCATCATGCTCGGCCACGTGGACGCAGCTCGCCAACCATCCCCTAGACTAAAGTGCTGATGGTCTAATCTTGATCTCTTCACTTGGTTGGTCATCCAAACAATGCAAGAACTGGAGGCGGCCGAGGACGAACAGAATATACGAGGCTGCGCTAAGCGAACGGACCACACCTTAAATCGGATCCCTGCGTTACCGACTCGATATGTTTTTTTCAGGCGTTGCATGTTCAACAATCAATCGCCAAAAAAACACCGTCCATCATGGCGCCCGGTCCTATGCCCTCGGCCCTCACTTTTGAGCTGCTAGGGAAGTGCTCGGTACGTTTTCGCTTACCACCAAAAGCCTTTACAGCTCCTCATATCAGCCAGGTCACCAAAGCGCGCGCCGCAACCCTTCATCTGCCCCACGGGCCTGTGCCCCTCCCCATCTTCATGCCCGTAGCCACCCAGGCTTCGCTCAAGGGCCTCACACCAGATCAGCTCGAAGACCAAGGATGTCGGCTATGTCTGAACAATACATATCATTTGTATGGCAATTGCCGCCCTATTGCACCGCTCAGTGCTAATATCTGGGAGAGGTCTTAAGCCAGGACAAGCCACCCTCGATGCCATAGGCGGCGCGCACAAGCTCCAATCATGGCCGCACAACATTCTCACAGGTGCCGGCTTCACTTGAATCCTTTTGGGAAAATAGCAACGGTGCTGACTGCTGCAGATAGTGGTGGGTGGGTGATGCCTCCAACTTTGTTGACACACGAGCCGCAGCTGACACCCCCGCCAGCTTCCAGATGGTGTCGCTGCTCAAGCTTGCAAAAGTAACTGAAGAGGGCGTACGCTTTCTGAGCCCACACGATGGCTCGCCCATGCTGCTTACGCCCGAACACTCGATATCCCTCCAGAACTCCATCGGCTCCGACATCATCATGCAACTTGACGACGTCATTGCAACCACCTCGCCCGACCTTGCGCGAATGAAGGAAGCCATGGAGCGCTCTGTACGCTGGCTTGACCGCTGCATACAGGCGCACAAATACCCAGAGCGACAGAATCTCTTCTGCATTATACAAGGCGGCCTTGACTTGGACCTGAGACGACAATGTACGGCCGAAATGGTGGCAAGGGATACTCCAGGCATTGCTATTGGAGGCCTGTCGGGCGGCGAAGAGAAGGATTCATACTGCAAAGTAGTGGACACATGCACAGGGCTGCTTCCGGAAAAGAAGCCAAGATATGTCATGGGCGTAGTATGTAGAATCTGTATTCTGGTTGACTCATTGTACTGACCAACATAGGGCTACCCAGAGGATCTGGTTGTATCTGTTGCCCTCGGCGCAGACATGTTTGACTGTGTGTGGCCAACAAGAACTGCTGTAGGTCTTGCCTATCTCCTTGTCACATGGGTACTGACAATGTCTAGCGCTTTGGAAACGCCATCACCGCCAAAGGTGTTCTCAACATTCGCAACGCCGTCTACTCCGAAGACTTTGGTCCCATCGAAGAAGGCTGCATGTGCACCTGTTGTCGTCCAACATCTGAAGGTGGTTTAGGCATAACGCGAGCCTACATCTACCACGTCACTGCCAAGGAGACCGCTGGAGCACATCTACTTACAATGCACAACGTGTACTACCAGCTCAACTTGATGAGACTGGTACGGGAAGCTATCATGGAAGATCGATACCCGCAGTTTGTGAAGGATTTCTTCGGCACACTGTACAAGTGGGAGAAGGAAAGGTATCCACAATGGGCTGTTACAGCGCTGAAGGGTGTGGGTGTGGATTTGATGAGCGAGTAGAATAAATGCGCCAATACACCAGTCCACATTCAAAATGTTTCAAACTCATCAAACTGATAATTTCAGTCTAAAGTGAAGATGCCGTTTTTTTTGTGGGCATTTTCTGTTCTTCAGCTTATTGAGAGTATTTAGACTACATAGAAGACCAGGTATTCAAGTCAAGATTGCGCATTGAGTCCTTCTACGAATTCGTCGTTGGAGTCGTAACACGAGACGAGTAGTTCATGACGTGGGGATGGGCATGATAGTTACTAGATCTGGTAGCCAAACGACAACCAAATAAATTTGTTCTTCAGATTTATTCAATTTGCCTTCGAATGTTGATTCCTTACTATATACATCTTCCCAGGACGTATGATGCAAGGAAAGTGTGGAATTGTGTGGCATTTATTGATGCTCTGAGCGACATTTCGGAATAAAGGAGACTGGTGAATAGCGTATGATGCCATCCCTGATGAGACAAGGAATCTGGTTTGACATGCAATGATTAGCTTCTCAAATCAAAGCGAGAAAGTTTTTGAGTCATTACTGTATCTATAGAGCCATAATGATGCCGAAGAAATATCAAAATGCAGACCAACTACCAGCTCTCTGGGGGTCTCACAACAGTCAGAACTCACACCTCAGCCTTCTCATAATCAGGCGGACTCCACACCGACGTCGACCCAAAAGCTGGCACCAAGCCGCCGAACAAACCGCCCAGCCTCTTCGTCAGAGGATGCGCCATCATCCCCGTCACTGTGTTGAAAATAGTGATTCCCCACTCCGTTTGCGGATTCGCAATTTGCGGCGTCCCCGGGACGAGTTTTTGGACCTTGTTGATGAACGGGCGGGCTACTTTTTCAAAGTTGGAGAGCGCGAGGGGGATGTTGGTGGGGTTACGGGAGAGTTCGCCTGCGAGGACATAGGCGCCTACTATGGCGGAGCCGGTGCCCTTGGTCGCGTGTTAGCATGTAGGTGAAGGGTAAGGCAAAGGATGGCGGGTTGGGGGTTTCACTCACGACTCCAGATATTGGGCTAGGACACCATGCTGCATCGCCAACTAATGCTACATGTCCCTTCACCCATGTATCCATTTTGACCTGGGCAATTTGCTGCATGTAGTAATCATCAGATTTCTTCATTCCCTCGACTACTCTCTCGGTTTGCCATCCCGCACCTTCAAACTCCTTTTCAAACCACGCTTCCTGCTGCTGACGCGTGCCTTCTTTGAGCAACTTGTCAATCTCGTCGAAGCGTGATAGATTGCTGTCCGTCACGGCGAGATAGGCGCGCGTCGTACCGTACTGGTCGGGTCGTAAGAGAAACAATCGACCTTTGGGCGCATTGTACCACTGAGCAAACTTGGTGTCTTCGTCTATTCGTGGGATGGTGAATAAAGCCGCGTATTGACCCAAGCGATATAGGTAGTCGTCGTTCTTGGGGCCGTGGCCGAAGACCAGTCTGCGTGTCCGAGACATCATGCCATCTGCACCAACGACTACGTCGAATTCCGACACTGGAAGGTGGTTTTTGAACGTCACTTCTACTTTTCCAGATTCCTTCTCTTCCACTACGGTAATCATCTCATCGAAGACATACTTGATATTGGGCAGATCTTTTGTGGCTTCATAAAGGAGCTTGGCCATGTCGCCTCTAAGAATCTCAAATTCCGAGGTCACTTTACGTTCTAGTCAGTATCTTTTACAAGGTAGTGAGGTACATCTCACATACTACTCTGTTGCTCAGCATTACCCGTCATGGGAAACGAAGCTTTCCGGACCCCATCTGCATACACAAACTCCATGCCCAGCTCCGTTGTCGTCATCTCCCTCACTTTTTCGAGTAACCCCATGCGCTCCACAATTGGCACCGAGGCAGATCTCAGGTCGACTGCTTGCCCTCCTATTCTTGGCACAGCTGCTCGCTCTAGAATGGTGATTTGCGACGAAGGCAGGAACTTGTGAAGCCAGAATGCGAGACAGGGACCAGCAATGCCGGAGCCTGATATCAGGATATTAAGATTGGTCTTTGAGGTAGCCATGTCGTGGGATTTGTTTTGAAAAGGAAAAAGATGTTGTCAAAGACGAGCTGAAATTGCAAGACGCTCTTCAGCCGAGGAACTATTTATGTTACTCGTAAGACTTTAGCCACAAGGTTGGAACGCGTGTCTTTGTACTTTTGCACTCTCGAAACGGTTCGCGAACTAGCCCTTTGACGCCCACGTGTAGTTCTCACGCCTATATACTAACCGTAGGTACCATACACAGATCGGTTGGTTGTCTTCCAGGGTCTACTGACGTCATGCATCTTCACAGCCATCGAAACAAAAGCCCAAGAAATCGAGCAGTGCGAGCAAATCCAGCATTGTAAACGCCTAATCAATAACATGTGCCAGTACATGATGCCATGCAAGCCGTTGAGATCCTCTCGGGACTTGCTAAAACCCGACGCTACATTTCGGATAGGATGCGAGAGTGCAAAAAGGACACCGAGAACACCGCATCCCCGTGATTGGTCACCGTTGGCAACTAGTGTCCAGGTTTGACTCTGGAAATATGCAACAGAACGAATGGGCCATCAGCTACGCAATATTCCAGTCAACGTTTTGCTGACCTGCAGAACACGTCGTCCGTTTGATATAAGATGATCATCCCTTATGCCCCACATCGGCTTATTAATGGACACTAGTGTGACTCATGGAAGATGTGAGTAGTATCTAGGACATGATTGCTTGATTACTATCTTCTATATCGACAATTGGTATCTGTATCCATGCAAGAATGGCACCCAAAGTATGCACCTGGTTGACTCCTAGTATACAAAAGTCACACCAAACAAGGCAAGGAGGTAATCTAAATGAACAGCTTTGAACCGTGATACTTGACACCGTTCTTGTAAGCGTTGGAGGCAACAGTCAGATTACGCTCCGGGAATCCCTTGAAAGAACGGGCGTAGGTGGCGACGGAATGCGCGATGAGCTACCAGATGTTAGGAATGGCTGTACACAACTCAAAATAAGGTACTTACCTTGGTATTCACGATCCATGCAGTTACGTTGACATTGCCGACATCGTCACACAGCTGATGGTAGCATGGGTCGTACCAGTCGCCAGCCTTGCCGCCGAACATCTCCACTTCATTCTTCGTCTTGATACCTTCAGCTCCTGTTGCGATACCACCTCCAGGAATACCGTTTCGGATGAAACCGTCGTAGTCGCTGCGCCCGTCAAAGGGAATGAAGGTGTAGTTCAAAGCCTGGTCCTTATACCATTTAATATACAAATCACGCAACTCCTCCGATCCATTTGGGTTTAAGGCGTTGGTGGCATTGTATATTTGGTATGCAAAGTTTGGGCTAGCCATCATGTCGTAGTCCATGAAGAGACGAATCTTTTTGTTCTCTTCCTCCGGCAGTGAGTAGACATAGTAATCGGAACCAAGCAGACCTTCCTCTTCGCCTGCCCACCAAGCGAAGCGGACGCAGTTGCTGACATTGAACTTGGTGAGTTGGGTAGCAACTTCTAAGAGTGAAATTGTCCCTGAACCGTCGTCGTTAATCCCAGGTCCTTCAGTCACGCTGTCGCTGTGTGCTCCAAGCATAACACAGTTGTCTGAATCGCCCTCTGTGGTTTGCGCAATAATGTTGACGGTCAATATCTGATTGACTTCGGCATCGATATACGCGATGCCGTCAACGCGCTTGCCTTTTTCGAGCTTCTCAAGGACTGGTTCAGCCTCTTTACCGGAAAGGCCAAAAGTGGCGATATGATCTGGTGATGGGGTTCCTAGGGTGCCCGAAACGGGATCCTTTTCGTAATTGTAGACAACTGCAGCAACAGCGCCCTTGCGACCAGCGTGCTCAGACTTTGTACCGAAGGGGCAAACTCCACGCTTGATGAAGGCAATGTTGCCCGCGACTGAATCAGGAAAGTCGGAGGCTTGGCAACCCTCATTGGATACAAGAACGAAATCGCCGTGCACCGGTTCCTTATCCTTTGTTGGTGGCGTTAAACCCATGGGCTTTGCTGACTTGGGCACCTGGTCACCGATGACCAGGCGGGATTCAAAGACATTGCCCGAGACGGCTGGGAAGGATTGATTTGAGATGGTATAATAGTCACCGAGCTGGAGGATAGTCTCATAGATGTAAGAAAGGGTACCGATGTGGCCTATACAATGATCAATACAAAGTATCAACAAAGCATGCGTGGAGATGTACCAGCACTTCCAATGACTCTTGTGGGATGGTTGTATTCTGCCTCGCCTAGCTTTGCAATCTCATACAACTTCTTCGCGCGCACCATTAGCCTGTCGCCGCTAATGAGGTCCTGAAGCTCTGTTGAGTTGACCAAGGGCTTCGACTCATGGACATGGCCGACAGGTGCAGGGGTGTTTGAGAGCAGAAATGGTATTTGGAAGGCTGTTGCGCCTGTCAGGGCTGCGCACAGCGCAAAGCCCGATTTGAAAACCATGTTGAGGAGTTTCAAGATGCAAGTGGTTGGGGGTGGGATGAATGAGAGATGTTTGATGGATGAGTCGTTCAGTTGCCATGACGCCAGACGCCGAGGCTCGCACGCGCCTTCCGCGATAACGCCTGTCCACGTGCCGCTAAGCAGCTGATATCAAACCCCGTGATGCCAGCTGGTGCTCGAATTTCCAACCCTCAGCAGTTCTCGATGCTCGTCTGATTATCGTTGGGCGCTAGGAATCTGTGGATGACATGAGAGATTATCAAGCCTTGGAACAGATACCACAATGCATGTCCGCACTTTAGCCATTAATGTTAGCATACAGAATATGCACGCAACGTGCACTTTTGCGCAAAATAGTGAAGGCAGCACAGACAAGGCCTTGGGCGGCTGAAGGAGGCTGAGCTTTCGTCATTCAATCTGCGAAATTGCCCTGAAATCCTCTTGCCATTCGGCCCTACTCGAAGCATGTCCAGCGAAAACGAGGCGGTGCTGTATTGCATCAAGAGGCATTTTTTGATGAAACGACGTGTGCCACAGTAGCTCGAGCCATGTGTTGAAGAAACAAGCAACCATCAATTGAGAACAAGCCAAGACAGGCGCAATCGCTGCGGTGGAGTCGGACACTGTTTCTGAAGGTCGAATGTGGAGAAAGAGTGACGGGCCGCCCGTGACATCACGGTGCATGTGGAGGTGAAACTTGGTTCGGGAGTCTGGCTTGTGCAGCCAAGGGGGTCAAGCAATCGCCAGGCAAGGTACGCGATGCTTAGTGACGTGTCCCAGCGCGAACAAGCACCACCATTGACAGGCTTGAGGAACAGGATCCACGGCTGACAGCGAATGGCATTGGTGGGACTCGAAGCATTGGTGCAAATGTGCAACAGGAGGTGGCCGTTGGCGAATAGACAGGCTGGCGCCGTGGGAGCAAAGCAAATCCACGGCGCGGATCGCTGCACGTTGGAATCGGGCGTTGCTGCACCTCATAAACAAGGAACTTCACCACCGAAGATGACGCCCAGTCTAGATTCACTGCCAGGCTCTGCGAGTCTTTTAATATCTCTCTCCTCCTCCTCTGCTGCAATTTCCCCTCGCATTGTAGCTCCACAGCGGACAACCCACTGCGGGCCAGTCTATACGCGCGCACCCTGAAACAGCGACCCTCGTCCCTCTCGCCGCAGTCAATGCCCTCATATAGCGATCGTTGACCCTGAGTTGTTCCTCTAAAAAAATATCACAGTCTCCGCCTACTGCAGCCATGGCACACTCAAGAACCTCGCGAGAATACACCAACGGACGGTCGTCGCGAGATTACCACTCCGAGAAGCCCTCACGATCTATGCCACGACGCTCCTCGGCCGATCGTCGAGAGCGACGTCGCCAATCTCTGCCGACACACAACCACAACGGCCATGTAGTGACCAAAGGCATCCATCCTGAGGGTGAGAGTGGCAGGAGAGGCTTCAACCCTCTCAAGTTCCTCGCCATTGCTGGTAGAAGCAGCAGCACCCTCTCCATGATGGTCAACTGTCTATGGCCTGTGGTCCCTGTTGCAATTGCATTGGTATGAATACTGTGGAAGCTGCATGCGAATCGACACTAACCCTCCGTGTAGCACTTTGCACGTCCAAAATGGCACCTCGCCATCTTCATCACCAACTATATCGCCATGCTTCCTGCTGCCAATCTTCTAGGTTTCGCTGGTCAGGAACTCTCTCGCAAGATGCCGCAGAAGTCGTTTGCTGTTGTGCTTGAAACCACCCTGGGATCGGTCGTCGAGATCATCCTGTTCATGGTGCTGCTTAAGACATCCAAAGGAGACGCGAATGTCCATGTCATCAAGGCTGCCATTCTGGGTTCAATTCTGGCCAACTTGCTGCTATGTCTAGGATCGTGCTTCATTGCAGGTGGCCTGAAGCACGATGTGCAAGAGTTCCACGAGGCTGTTTCCGAGTCGGGCAGTGGATTAATGCTTGTTGCTTCTAGTACGTTACTCACTCGCTCTAACTCCCCCGCCCACTAACCCGAACAGTGGCTTTGGTCCTCCCTGCTGTCTTCTACAAATATCTCTACAGCAACCCCGACTATACTGCCGACTCCGCACTTATTGCCTACAACACTCTCAAGATCTCGCGCGGCGTGGCCATCATTTCGCTTGTTGGCTACCTCATCTACGTTGCCTACCAGACCATTTCGCACGACGGTCTGTTCCATGAGATTTACGAGGCGGATGACCACAAGGACAAGGACCGCCATGAGGAGCTAGCAAATCCCAAGCTTACTCTGACCGAGGTCGTTGTTGCTCTTATCATCTCCTTGGCTTGTGTCTCCTTGATCGCCATCTTCCTTGTTCAGCAGATCCCGTACATTGTCGAGCGGGGCGTCAGCGATGCATTCATCGGTCTCATTCTGGTCCCGCTCGTTGAGAAAATCGCTGAACATCTGCTCGCCATCGACGAAGCGTACGATAACCAGATCAACATGGCTCTCGCACACGTCATGGGTGCTTCCATTCAGACTGCATTGCTCAACGCGCCCCTTGTTGTCCTCGTAGGCTGGGGTATTGGTGTCCAAATGGATTACAACTTCGCCATGTTCGATGCTGTTGCACTTATTCTTGCTGTTCTTACTGTCGGCTCCTTCTTGCGCGACAAAAAGTCCAACTATCTCGAGGGCATGCTCTGTGTCATGGTGTACATCATCATTGCCATCTGTGCGTTCTACTTCCCCAATCCCGTGGGCCATGGCGGTGGTGGACACTAGATTGAGCATGCTGTTGTTTAGAAGCATGCATTGTGGGCGTGGATGTTTTGCCTTTGAAGGAGATTGTCCCTAGTATGGAGGGGTATTGAATTTGTGTGCTTGCCGAGCGAGCGTTTGCAGTGTACTTTTTTGTAAACATTTTTCTGTTCATGATATTAGCGAGCGATAGATACCAATGCGAATAATCCAACATCAATGAGTCTGTTCAGATCTTCGTTTTCGCATACCTCCTCACGGCGGCTCATTTTGGCGCTATACCTTTTTCACGTTAGCGTGTGCACAGACCCGCCCACACCTCGCTAAACTCACAATATCGCAACTCGACAACTTCTCTTTTGCAGCGACAACCACACTAACTCGACAGCCACCGCCCTTCCCTCTCACGACCTCTTCCAAAGCTCACATAAAGTCGCCAACATGGGTCGTGTCCGAACAAAGACCGTCAAGAAGTCCGCCAAGGTCATCATTGAGCGGTATTACCCCAAGCTGTCCCTCGACTTCGAGACCAACAAGAGGATCTGCGATGAGGTGAGGAGCGCACGACATCTTGTGCAAGTGTAAGGGGAGACTAACATGTTTGCTCTTAGATTGCCATCATTGCTTCGAAGCGTCTGAGGAACAAGATCGCCGGATACACCACTCACTTGTACGTTTGACCTTACTGATGAGGGGGCTTGGATGGCGTTGTGGTGCTGGGAGTGATTGAGGGTCTTGAAGCATGGAAAGGACCATCCACTGGCATTCTGCGACTATACATTGCTCTCTGCGCAGCTGGTCGCTTCCACTTCTTGATGCGCCTTGGTTCTCTACGCATCTCATCCCGACACTCTCCACAGGCTCGTCCACACGAGCACATCGGCTAATGTCCTGCAGGATGAAGCGTATCCAGCGTGGTCCCGTCCGTGGTATCTCCTTCAAGCTCCAGGAAGAGGAGCGTGAACGCAAGGATCAATACGTTCCCGAGATCTCGGCCCTCGACTTCTCGCAGCTCACCGACAACGGCTCGCTCGACGTCGACCAGGACACCAAGGACCTGCTCAAGAGCTTGGGCGTATGTTTTTCTCGTCCCATACTTTACATGTTATTTCTGCTAACGCGCTATAGTTTGACAACATCCCCACCACCGTCACAGCCGTCTCCCAGCAACAGGTTGTCGAGCGTGGCCCCCGCCGCTTCAACGACCGTAACCAGAACCGCTCGTAAGCGCGCGATCCGGTCTTCTTTCCCTTCTCGGTTTACTGAAAACATGGTGTCTGGGAATGGGTTTTTGCCTCGATTATGGCATGGTTTAACGGCTATATATGGCGGCATGATGATCAGGAGTCAATGAAAAGGTTCTCTCCCCCACCAGGTGTCGCTGAGTCCAAGTGTCGAAAGACACAAAGACGATGCTTGATTGCCATTTCCCCGATGCTATGTGATGCTGGTGTGATGACCCAACGCGAGAGTGAGATGCAGATGGATGTAGTGTTTTCGTCAGGTAAGTGGATCTTTTCCCTAAAAACTTGATCATATATTTGGAGGTGTCACGCTAGAGTCCCCACCAATTTATAGTGTCTGAATACATGATTTATAAATCCATGTATGTCACTCTGGTTTTATTCGTGCATTTCAAGTTGCATCGTGCAAAACCCAAAGCCTACAAAGTGCAACTGCTCTCCTACCACCATTTTCATGGCCATGCGCCACTATAGCCCCTGGACTTGGCTTGTGGCTCCAAATGCTCCTCCACTGGCTTGTCATATTTCTCCGCCGATAGTGCCTCGGCGGTCGTCGATCCAACATCCAGCACCGCCTGTCTTAGACTAGACGGCCTCATCGAATCAGTAGTACTAGGGCGCTCCACCCTCAGTTTAGACAGAGCTGCCGAGGAAGCAAGACCTTGGCTAGGCCTTGCATTAATAGTCGGTCCTGGCCCATTTCCCAACGACGGATAGCGAGCATGCTCCTGCGCAACCCCCGACGCGTTGGACTGCGAGTTACTCGTGCTCGCCCAGTCGCAAAAGTCCTTTGGCGGGCGAGATTCGTCACTGCCTAGAGGGCTAGGGTCTCGTGGATCAGGGTCTCGTGGATCAGGGTCTTGCTGGCTAGCTTCTTCATCGGAAGGTTTCTGCTGGGGAAGCGTGCGTTGGCGGTGGATTAGGATACCGATTGTGATTGCGAGTATGATGAGAATGCCGACTATGATGCCGACGGTTTGTGTGCGAGTTAACTAACAGGAGGTGGTCAGATGAGATGCGTGGCATGGCGATGAGAGGATGTGGTGTACGACTTACAGGCATTTTGTTTGCTGGCCGAATGCTTGGGTTGAGGGTACAGCGGCTGTAGTAGTCAATAAAGCTACAAATTTGTGCGGTGAACGTGAAAAGGATTCTGGGAGTAAATGTGTAGGGTGCCCAAGAAATGTTTTTATAGTATTGGTGAGCGGCGTACTGTCTTTCACTGCGAAATGTAGGCATCTATCCTCCCCTGGAAACAGCATGAACACCATTTCACTCACCTTCCGCTCTCTCTGCACACCTTGTGTCAGGCTGGATAATGTAAAGGTAGTACATTGATGGTCACACCCGACGGGAAGGGCTGAAGTATAGTGAAAAGAGGAGCCACAAAACACGAACAACCGGCCTGAAATGGTATAAGCTGCCCTAGTTAGACTGAATGCCGAGGAGCTTTAAGCCGGACTCATTAAGGAATATTAGGCTATGCAGGTGTATAGAGGGCCTAGGTATATGACTGAGATTAGGATATGATTGAAGCAGCGTGGAGGTAGTCGTTGATCAATGACAGGGACAATATAGGTTGTTCGAAGAGGTGAATGACTCCAGCACGGTCTACGGTTTTATTTTTTTTGACTCTGTTTAGAGCATTAAACACGCCCAAGCCTGCCGCCGGTGGGTAACGTAACCAAAGAATAGTAAGTAAAATGAGAAAGCTGTCGTATTGTTCAAAAACCCAACAAATGCAGCCGACTAGTGGTTGTGGCGTGATTTTTCAAAAAAACTTCATTGAAAACATCTTCATCTGCATACGGTGCAGGAAAAATGGGGTGACCAGGCACTTGCCACTATGGTATCTAGGTTGTTAAAGTTTAGGGGGGACATCAAACAGGTTGTAGCACGAACTTAAAACGACATCTAAAATCTCAACCCTCCTAAAACAACCGCATACTATGCTACTATCGCTGCCTGTATCGAACTAAAACGCACGCAACAGCGTCCTCTTAGTAAAAATGGCAGGAAATCAGACTTTGAAAGTGATATACACAGAGGTGATGTGCTATTTAGGGTTCGTTGAAGTGTGTCGAGGTCCTGATTATCCATCGGATTTTACTCCGATACCTCCCTTGTCGTCTCCAAACAGCTATCGAAATATAGAGTCAAAGCGTAGCGTGCACGGCCCAGGCCAAGATTGACTTAAATCATACAGACTCCGCATGGTGCAAGTTGTCTGTCCCTCGGAAAATTACGTCCACGTCGTCCGAACGGAACCGCATCCTACAAGGGGCCTACAGGGGCGCAAATACGGAGAAGCTTGGCTGCCGGCTCGGTGCATCGGGGCATCGTCACCGGCACCCGGATGAATCGCCTACATAAGGATGCCGCCATGCCTTCACAACGAGATCCCCAAACTTTGATCATGCCAAGCAACAGCCCAGAGGACGTTCGGGTCGGAGTAAATGAGCAGGATGCCAAGAGTACATCCTGTGCTGTCGATGGCCTAGCTTGCAATGGATGTCGCAAGTCTAAGCTACGTTGCTCACGGGACCGACCCAGTTGCGCACATTGCAGAAAAACGGGTGTGTATATCACCATCGCTGTGTAGTCCTACTGACCATCAACAGGGCTTGATTGCATCTACGAGACCAAGCGAATCAAGCCAGGACTGAAAGCAGGCGCGGTGGAGAACATCCATAGGAGACTCGGTAGCGTGCCCATCATGCAGTATTAGTAACCGGTGCTCAGATGATGCAGATGATTTGGAACGACGAATTACCGACCAAGAAACAACTAACTTGGACCCAAGTCGTCCCGATGGCAATGCCGATAAAAACATCAACGGAAGCACTGGAGAATCGGCGGCTCAAAATATCCTGCTGTTACTAGCTCAAGAGCTCCCCAAGCTGATCCATGCCCCTAAAAGCCATTCCATCGCGACTCCAGCATCCAGCGAGAGAAGCAACAAGCGCCGACGTTTGGATGGGGACGATGTTGGATCCTCTGGAATACTTTCCTTTGATGATACTCCACTACTGCCGGAGCCTCAAACTCTGGAAGCAATAGTAACAGCCTACTTCTTCCATGTCCATCCTTGGATTCCAATGATTCACCAAACGAGATTTATCCAAAGATTTCGCGATGAGACGGAGCAGAAGCAACTCCATGTCATTCTTCACGCCATGATCATTGCTGCTTCCAAGTTTGTGCCAGGCGCCTGGGCAGTTACACACGCAATGCAACGCGCACGCCATTGGGTAGTCTACACAGCAATGGATCGCATGTCCCTCGAAAGTTTACAAGCCCTGATCATCCTGGCATTCAATGACATTGGCAGCGGCAATGCGGCCAAAGCCTGGTCTGTTATTGGGTCCCTCACGAGAACCGTCGAGTACACACAATTAGCGCAAGAGCAGGAGGACGGAGAACACCGACCATTTTGCCAGCCTTACGCTTCTCTGCGACATACAGATGACTGGACTGAAGTAGAAGAGCGGCGCAGGGTTTTCTGGAACGTGTTCCTCCTAGACAGATTTTGCTCAGCCACGATGGGATGGAATACAAGTTTAACATCAGACGATGTCTACCGGAGACTACCTTGTGATGGCCACTTGTGGCGGAAACAAAAGCCTGTTGTGACGCCATACTTTGGTATCTGGGACAAGTCAAAGGGTCGCATCGGTAACCCAATTGGATCAGTATCTCGCTATCCGTCTCCAACGCAATCCCGAAACGATGTTGAAGACCACAGCCAACCAAGCAGCATTCTAACGTCCGGTCCCTCCCAGAACTTTACGACGGACATGTCCACCGTTGGCGCCCTTGCGTACAACATTGAAGCCATGGAGTCAATGAGTCGCGTGATGAGCTACTTCCTACAACAGAAAATCAATATCCGCGACCACAATGAGATTGGCTCCTGGTTGACACGGTTCAAGGAACTGGATCTGCGCCTTGTGCATTGGAAAATGCTGCTCCCACAGCGATGGAAAGCAAACCCAAATCTCACAAGACACGTGCCACTGATGGACCCGAATCTAACCACAGCACATGTCACCCACAATGCTTCTATGATATTGCTGCACCAACTTATCGCCTACCCGCCTATATACTGGGGGTTCCGAAGTAGGTTACCTAGCAGCTGTAGCGCAGAGGCTTGCTACTGCGCCGGTGTCGAGATTGCAACAATCACCGAGAAGTACCTTGGCAAATCACCAGCTGGGTCGCCTATTGGCAGCCAGTACGCCTTCTGTTTGTTTATCGCTGCCCGGGTATTACTTGCGCACTGGCGATATACTGCCGGCAACCAACTATCACCCGAGTTTTGGTCCCTTATGCAGAGCCTCGAAGAAATGTCGCGCCGATGGACGGCTTATTCGGAAAAGGCTCCCGGTGAACAAGATTTGTTTACCAAGTACGCTGGCCGATTAAAAGAGCTCTATGAGCTGTGCGCAACAGACGAATCTTATCAAATCAACGTTATGGACTATACAAACGATATCAATCACCATCATGGCCACAGAGGAACGGATGGATCCTACGAGGATTGGCCAGAGGTTCCCGACTCGACAGATTTCAATACCATGGCCCAGATTATGCTCGACCAAAATTTCATGGGCACCGACCGTGTAATTGCATTTGATGACGGAAGCATGTTTACAGCTCCTTTTGAGTCTGGCCCTTCTGCTTGGTAACATTCCTAAATTATAGGCTGGATACCTTCACGGCTGTTTTATCCGACGAAATCTCCGACAAAATCTCCGAGTATAGTACATTGAAGTACAACGCAGTCCGTTAAGTTCGAAGACAATTTCGACGTTCGGTCTGCGCACGCACTTGAAAAATGGGAGGATATTTATGACTTGTTTGTATAATAATCTTGAGGCTTGGTGGCGCAAATACTCTATCATTTCTGGTCCAACTCCGGTGTAATCAAAATGCATCAAAGAACGAAATCAGGTGCCAACATTAGCTCCTCTTGCATTGCGCAAACAGCTTACCTAACTGCGAATACTTTAATGTAGGCCCATGCGAAGCAACCGATTTCCGAATTCAACCAAGTAATAGTCCCCATACACCAACCCGTGATTTGCATACCGCTTTCGCGCATTTCTGTTATTATTCGCGGTGCCAAATTTCAATATTCCGTCGTAGCGACATCCTAATATCGCATCTTCTGCGCGAATATGCTGGTATGGACCGGAAACGAGCTGCATCTTCTCTGGTGCTAGTGCGAAGCTCAGAGTATCTTCCACAATGGCGATGGCAGCTTTGCGGAACCGCGTCGACAGGCTGACTTGATCGATGCTTGCTAGTGCTTGGGAGAGAATGAGCATTCCATTTGCCGCGATGACACCAGCGGATGAGTCTCGCAAAGGGTTGTTCTCATCCTCAATCGGCGCGTCGAAGTCCCACAGGGGCACATATCGCCCCTTGATTACACAGGCTGGAGCTGTCTCGAGGCGATACAAGAAGTACTCTGCCAATCCACATGATGCTGCAAGGAAGCGAAGGTCCCTCGTCCACGTGTATGTCTCGGCGTACCCAAAGATCCCCCATGCTTGTCCTCTAGACCACGTCGAATCGTCCTCATATCCTTGTGCTGTCATGCGACGCTTCAAGTCACCAGACCTGGGATCAATATTTGCAACATGGCATGTCGAGTACCATTGGCCTCTGTACACGTCTTTCGAAGTTGACAGTACAGGTTCCGGACGCAGATGGGATTGGAGTAACGTTACTGCATGCGCTTTGGCAATCTCAGAAAGAGTCGGATCTTGAGCATGATGCGCTGCATAAAACAGCAGATCAAGATTGCACATGCTATCAATAATCACAATCATATTCTCTTTTTGATCTATGATTTCGATATCCTTCTTTTTCAGCAGGTCCCAGCTCCTAATTGCTTTTGCTGATGATACATATCGAGTTGCTAAGCTTCGTGCTGCTTTCACGATGGATTCCAGACTCCGCGGGTTTCCAAAGAGCTCCCAGTCGGCGCGAAGAGCAGGCATGATGATAAAGCCAATATCGTGGGTGTCGGTCCGCCCATCCATTCCACGTATTGGTTCGCTCCATGCACGACAAAGTGTTGTTAGCTGGTTGCGCAGATGTGTGAGGTTGATTGACGCTGATAACTCTATGGTTTGTGGGTACTTGGTGAGCCGCTCCAGAAGTGCGTACAGTGTGCCAGGAAAGAATCCGCATGTCCAAAAGTCGGCTTCACGCAAACTATAACTACCATCATGGCCCTCTTCATGCGGAACGATCTCGGGAAACGCAGTCGGTAGCGAGCCTAGGGCGACTTGTGCTGTTCGAAGTATCTTTGCGGCGATGTTCTCTGCGTAAAGTTCGGGGACCAAATCGGCTATTGAGATTCCGGACAGGAAGGAGCTCATGAGCGGTTCATCAGGACCACATTCTGAGGGTGGTGTGCTGGTAAGTGGCGTAGAGTTTTGTTCAGATACGCCTTCTGTGTCGCTCACTGACAACTCTGAGGTTTGTTCAGGGATCGTCTCGTGGGTCAACAGAAGATCGACTTCCGCTTTGCAGGCTGGTGCATCATTTTTCCAAGCAGAAAGATCCGGTAGAGCATCGGGGTTGTGTGTGCTTTCTTTGACTGACGCATCGATCGCAGCTGGCAGAACTACTGCTTTCGTTTTATCTATGGGTGAGTCAAGAGACATTTGATCCGCAGGTACCAGCTGACTATCTATAGTATCCAACCCTGGGGCTGAAGAAGACATGTCGTTTGAAGTATGAATCACTTCACTGGTATTGTTCTTAATGGATGTACGAGAATTTTGCTTTGTATTAGATGCTAGTGCAGTAAAAGGCTCAAAATGTGGTTGTTGTTAGATGTCCATGAAGAATTGTGTGGCTGCGAAGGATGACGAATGACATGAAATTTATTGAACATGCAGCATATGCATAATTATGGAGTCATTCCGATCCTGAAGTATCCCAACACACTGACTAACTTCATAATTCTTCCGAGACACTTTGGCCTCAAGTCACGATACAGTGAAGGATGTTAAGAGCATTCCTCCGATGGCCGAGTCCAAAAGTCCGCTACCGATCCCCAAGATCTGTATTGCTCGCGATTGGAGTTCGGCAGGACGGGTCCGGTGGCTTTTACCCCATCAATCTGCGCCACCAGCGCGGGGTTGGCCCAAACAAGGGTTAGGTACACCGATAGGTCAAGCGAAAACACCAACCTTGAGCAGTGTCATTTTTGTAGGCATGGAGAGACCGGGGGACGCTGGTCGCATGCGCTGGATACTTAAACATCCATGAGTGCTCATAGATTGTCGCTCCCCCATCTGCACTACCATCGCCAAACCCCCCTGCGACATCTATTGTCGGCTCTCCCTCATTCATAATGCCCCCAATGCAGGATGAGATCCGGGTCGCACCCACCGACAGCGACAGGAATCCCGTTGTGTTGGTCAATGGCAAGGAAGTCGTTGTCAGCTCCGCAACGGAGAAGCCCAAGCGCTCTTTGTGGGTTGCTTGGATGTACATCTTTGACGTAAGTTTAGATATTGTTGGAGAGGCCGGGAGAACTTCAGTCCACTATTCCACTATTCAAATCATTGCATATTCCACATCATGGAGCTAGGCACTTTGATAGAGATTCAGCTAACTTGGGTCACAGTGGTACCCGAGTCATTACTCCCCCGAAGAGAAGAAGCTGGTCCGCAAGCTCGATTGCATCCTGCTTACGCTCTGCTGCTTGTGCTTCTACATCAAGTGGCTTGATCAGAATGCGTTAAACACGGCCTACTGGTCTGGCATGCGTGAAGAACTCAAAATTAAAGGGAACGAGTACTCTCTCTTCGGTACATTTTACAATATTGGATACATGGTGTTTGAGATCCCCAGCATGATGATCATCTCACGCCCTAAGCTCGCCCGATATTACGTCCCGACCATGGAAGTCCTTTGGTCCATCTTGACATTCACCCAATGCCGTCTGAGCAGTGTCCCGCAGATCTACGGCCTCCGATTTCTTCTTGGTTTCCTCGAGACTCCTGCGGCCACTGGCTCAATCTACATTCTGACATCCTGGTACCGCGCCGACGAAGTCTTCAAACGCGCCGGTGTTTGGTATGTCTCTAGCAATGCAGGCGCTATGTTCAGTGGTTATCTACAAGCTGCAGCCCACAAGGGCCTCAATGGTGTTGCAGGCATGTCAGGTTGGAGATGGCTATTCGTAAGTGTCTGTATTCAATGTTGCACGTGACACGCGCACTGACCATGTACCCCCTTGATAGATCATCGACGGCTCCATCAGTTTACCAATTGGAATTGCTGGCTTCTTCTTATATCCTGGCCTTCCTACTAGCCCTAAAGTTTGGTGGCTGACTGAAGATGAACGCAAGCTTGCCGTCGCCCGTATGCAGAGCCAAGGTACTAAGCAAAGTGGAAAGATTGGCAAGCGTATGCTCAAGCGCGTCTTCACCCATTGGCATTTCTATGTCGCAGTCTTCACGTATGTCTTCTTCCAATGTACATCTTACGTCAGCGGCCAAATGCAGGCTTGGCTCAAGAAAGAGGCGGACTTGCATAAAACCTACACGATCGAGGAGATCAACCTCATTCCAACTGGCGTGCAAGGCGTGGCTATTGTATGCGGTATTCTGATCACGAGTTTGGTCATGATTTATCCGATGTGGATTGTTTTCTCCTGCGTAACGGCTGTTCTTCTGTTCTCGAATGTGTGCCTGCGCATATGGTACATCCCGCTCAGTCTTCACTGTAAGTTTCGTGGCCTCTCATATCAGGAACACTACAAAACTAATGTGATTTCAGTCCTCTGTTACTACCTGCTCGGTTTGACTTCCTGTGTCACTCCCATTCTGTTCCCTTGGGTCAACGTAATAATGAAAGACGACAACGAAGCGCGCTCTTTCACAACAGGCGCCATGATGACCATTGGTTGGGCATTCTTCTCCTTCTACCCCATCACCGTATTCCCAATTCTTGAAGCACCGAAGTGGACCAAGGGCTACACGGTGAACATTGTATTCATTCTGTGTTACTGGACTATATTCATGATTGGACAATACTTGTGGATTCGGGAAGAGCGCACGAAGAAGTACGACATTAACGCACCTGAGGATGAGGATGAATTGAAAAAGCCAGATGCGGTGCACGTTGAGATTATGGATGGTAAGGAGGCAAAGGAAACAAGGGCTTGAGCGAACTGAAGGGTCCCTGGGGAACGACAAGTAGTTTAACAACGTCTTATCTGGCGTAGATATAATTAGTGTATTTGGTAAAATCACACAAGAAACGCTTCACACGATACTGCTCATCGGCATTTTGATCGTTCTCGGATTAAGTTCGCATTTTAATGTTCCGAAGCGGGGAATGCGTTGCATATAAGGAGACCAGATGCCCCCAAAAAAAGTTCGTGGCCATTCCTCGCTCCAAGACAGATCTTTTCAATCATGTCACCGCTTCATGGATTTTCCGACAACCCTTTTCGTACGCGCTCGGATCTCATTCGTGGAGCACTCGCTCTCATCACACCGCTTGATCAGTATAAATCTGCGGAGTATGCTCGCATTAAAATCGCAACATCTACAGGCGCTGGCTTCAGTGAAACGGCTGCGCAACTCGAAGGCTTTGCGCGCCCACTTTGGGTTGTTGCTGGCTTGCTTCGCTTGGAAGATCTCAAGTTGGACCCTGAGCTTCAGGCGACTACTTCCCGCCTCGAAACATGGATCGCAGGACTCAAAGCTGGCACCAATCCAAAATCGCTGGAGTACTGGGGTGATGTTTTCAGCTTTGACCAGAGAATGGTTGAAATGGAGTCCATTGCCTATAGCCTGCTCTGTTACCCTGAAGCCTTCAGCTTCCCAAACGACCAAGACGCGCGCAAGAACCTCATAGCATGGCTGCGACAGATTAATGACCACAAGATGCCACAGAGCAATTGGCTATGGTTCCGCGTCTTGGTCAATCTAGCCCTCGTCCAAGCTCTTGGCGTTCCATTAGAAGAAGTGAAGGGGCACATTGATGAAAGCCTGAAAGCGCTAGACACCTTCTATATTTCTGATGGATGGAGCAGTGATGGCCTGTGGTGCGACGACAGAAAGCAAGCAGACTACTACTCTGGTAGTTTTGCGATTCAATTCGCCCAGCTACTCTTCATCCGCTTTGCACCCGAGTATGATCATCAGCGGACAGAAAAGTACAGAAAACAGGCGCAAGACTTTGCACAGAATTACTGGCGGTACTTTGCGCCCAACGGTGCAGCGATACCTTTCGGTCGAAGCCTCACATACAGATTCGCATTTGCAGCTTTCTGGGCCACGGCTGCAATTTCAGGAGTGCAACTCCCCGCTCCTGTCGATCATATTGGCACTGTGAAGGGCATACTATTGAGACACTTGAGGTGGTGGGCAAACCAGCCTCATATATTCAACCCAGATGGGACACCAACGATAGGGTACACATATCCGAACATGTATCTTGCAGAGGACTATAACTCGCCGCAGTCAGTATACTGGTGCTTGAAATCCTTTCTTGTTCTTGGATTAGCGGAAGATCACCCGTTTTGGACCAGCGAAGAACTTCCCAGCCCTGCATCACAAGACTCGATGTCCCTTGAGGATATCAAGATTCTCCAGCCACCACGACATATCTTGTGCAACACACCTCAGCACACCTTCCTCTTATCCTCAGGCCAATCAACGGCCAAGAAGTTCAAAGCGCGCGAGGCTAAATATGGGAAATTCGCCTACTCCTCTGCTTTTGGTCTTAGTGTGCCGTGCGGTCCTTTCCTCGAGCAACAAGCACCAGACTCGACGCTTGCAGTGTGCTTTGAAGATGACGAAGAGAACTGGAAGGTGCGTTGGGACCCGTTTGATGTGCGGAGTGGAAACTTGGTGGTGGATGGCAAGAATGTGCCGACGCTGGTGAGTTCCTGGAAACCATGGAAGCGAGGGGAGGTTACGATACGAACTACGCTTGTGCCCCCAGTCAAGAAATGGGCTGGATGGAGTATAAGGGTGCATTGCGTTGAGTGGATGCCGTTTAGTGGCAATAAAACAGAATTGCGATTAGTTGACTGTGGATTCGCAGCCAATGCGCAGACGACAAGTGACACGTCGATCTTTGAGCAGCCTGTAGAAACTTCATTCGAAGCTAGTAGAAGGGGTGAAGTCGCGGAGGGATGGTGGAACGACGAGAACAGCGCCATTGTGCTATCTGCGTCCGGCGCCAGTGGTACTGCAGACCTGACGGACGCCTTCATCCCAGATTCACCGACAAACAAAAATGCACGGAGCAAGGCCACCATTATTCGTGCTGATCCGAACACGTAAGTGTTTTCAATCTAGCCTCCAGGGAATTGTCCCTATTTGTATCAGTTGCTATTGTATCAGTTGCTATTGTATCAGTTGCTATTGTATCGATTGCTATTGTATCAATTGCTAACTATGGCTTTCGATAGAAACATAATCGCCCAACGAAGTCTCATACCAGCAGCTGAGCATCGCTTGCAGCCCAGCGAGCAACGAAACACCTTCTCATTTGTCACTGGAGTCTTTGCAGTTGAAGCATCAGCAAGCGCAAGTGTTATGGAGGTGTGGAAGATGTGGCATAATCGGCCGAGTGGCCGTATAGTTACAAATGCTGAGGGTGAGCAGATCGAACTGGGTAGTTCTTGACTGCTGGTCTCAAGATTTGGCAATTTACTGCATAATGCGGAAATGCGTATCGGTGGCAGTTTATGCAAATAGAATGCAATGGGAATACTTTGAACGTCACTTGCCATCCGTTTGCAGATTTGCGGAGCTGGTTGTTCGCCTTTCAAAGCGATGAATTCGCCGTCAACGACGGTCTCAAACTTGGTTTCATAAGCAAAATCTGCATGGAGATACCCATCACAATCTCAATTCTCTGTCGAGGGCTATAGAGACGGGCTACTAGAATCTCTCCATCAACTTTCGCCGTACGGTCCACATGCGTGCGCGCTTTCCGAATATGTACATGGGTATAGAAAATAACAAGCAGGCTAATTGGATCCCGCCTATAGCTATAAAGGTCTTTTTGGAGCCGCTGGACTCGAGCCAATGCGGGAAAAACAGCGAGAAGACGAATCCATGAAGTACGTCTGCGATCAGGTCAGCGCCACATCCGAATGCGGGAATACAGAGTAGGAGAGGGAAAAACTTACTCTTGCAAAAGTTCAACGTGACGAGCGCCTCACCGGCATACTCTCGATAACTGTCCACCACAAAGGTGATTGCAGTTGTACTCGCAAGCGAGCATCCGAAACTAATCACACCGAAGAACACAGTCGGTACAATATAATTGTCTCTCTCCTCTGCACTCCAACCAAAACCCATTAAACCAATCACCGTGCTGATGGTAATCGGGAGTGCCATCAAAAGCCGAAACTCAGGTTCATACACGCCGTCATTCTTGCGTGCCATGAAGCGCACTACGAGATCCGAGACTTTGCCCGCAACAGCGGTACCCAGCACGCCACCAACAAAGGGTGAGATGTACACCAAACCGACTTGTAGCGGGGTAAAGTTATACGATACATCACTGTAAATGTGTGCAACAGACTCCGAGAGCACAATGAGCCAGCCCACCGCAAGCGCATAAACGAGTGAGGACCAGAGTACGGCTGGGTAAGCGAAAAGTATAAAGGGTCGAACCATCACGTGAACCCATTTATCTTTGACAAAGCGGCCGTGCCAGGGCTTGAGTGATTGGCGATATGACTTTGGCGGAGCGGAACGGTAATAGTCGGTGTAGTGAATGGAGAACTGCTCGGAGACATGATCGGCATTGGCCTGTGCATCTTCTGGCACGGAAGATAGACTGGTGCGCTTAAGGCGGCCATCCTGTTTCTCTGGGTCTGTGTCGGCGTCGTCAAGTTTTTGGAGGAAGTAGTCATTACGCGGAGTATCCACCTGGGCGGACTGGTCACTAGCGTGAGAGCTAGGAGTAGGTTGAATAGCGGCATCTCGCTCCGCAATGACGATGTCGGCATCGGGAGCGGGAGCGCTAGATTTCGGATCGTCGGCGAATCCAACGTGAGCGGTTTTGCTATGCTTAACAGGGTGCTCTATTGGGGATGCTGGCTGTGAGGTTGTTGCTAGAATAGGAGCTTGTAAGGGACTACCCAAGGCGTCTGTTGACTTCTTGGCGTGCCCTATGGGGAGATGGAAGTGGTGGCGATGCTCACTTGGGCTATGACTGCGGCTGCGGTTGTGCCGTCTGGATGGTCTGGGAGTTCTGTCCCAGAATGTCTCCGGCACGAAGAAGAAGATGAGAAAGAAACAAAACCCCACGACTATTGCTGTAACCCAGAAGACCCATCTCCAACCCAAAGACTGCACGATTGCAGCGCTAACAAGGGGAATGAGATTCTTTCCGCCAAGCAAGAGAAGGGTGTAGATGCCAAGTCGGTATGCTCTTTCATGCAGGAAGAAGATTTCGGCGATGGTGGCGCTCGGTAGGCACTCAACTGGAGATACGGCGAAGCCCTGGACAATACGAGCCACGACTAGCGAAGCGTAGTTGGGCGACAGAGCGCACCAGACTGACGAGAGGGTGAACAAGATGATGGCGACGAGGTAGATAGGTCTCTTGCCCCACAAGATGGCCGTTGGCGATGCAAACACGCTTCCCAGGCCCAGGCCCAGCATATAGAGCCCGGTTGTCAGCGCTACCTGGGGGATCGTGACGTTGTACGTCTCTGCAACATCATTGAAGCCTGCGGCCAGCAGCGGTGTCATACCGCCTCCTATCATGCAGTAGAAGCCAAGCGAGACCAAAGCAAGATCACGGCGCAACTGCCGCCAATTGAGAGGGTCATTGGCCGAGTCTTCGGGCTGCGGCTCCAAGATGAAGCGCCCATCTTTGGTGCGCTTCTTGTCGGGGACTTGTCGGCGCGAGCGAGACGACTGCCGGGAGCCACGGCTCACGCTTCGAGGAGGGCCATAGACGGAAGGGAGCGATGAAGCGGAAGTTCGTGCATGGGCATGTTGCAAACCCAGCGGTTCGTTGCGATTGTGGGTTCGAGAGAGGAGGATGACGGAGCCTAAGGCTGATGTCAGCATGGCGTACGCAGTAGAGGGCACAATACATACCGGGAACCTCATCCGTCTGTGGGTCACTCAAAATCCCCAGATTCCACTTTCTCGGAGGGGCACTTTTTTCCTCATTTTCTGGGCTGCCAGTCGCGATGTTCCCATCTTGGGCGGGCGCTGGAGTCTTACGCCAGGGTGTGAGGTTGACCATGCCGGGCTGTCAGGGCACAGGATGGTGTTGGAAAGGCCAGACAGGAGACGAGAAATATTCCACGGGTCAAGCTCGAGCAAGTAAGTAGGCGGAATGATGACTAGTCCCATGGGCCTGCGTCTCCTCGACGCGCACGAGGACTCTTCTCTCCACCCTCTGCGCACCTGTTCCGCGCTGCACCTTCTCCGCGCTGCACAATGCACACGTGCGAACAGCTGGTGACAGACTGTGGAGTCTCCATGGCGGGGGCAAGTGCAGCGGTGTGGACACGAAGAGCAACGCGTGCATGGATTAATGGCGAAATCCGTCGTGCATCACGCGCATCATGCGGCTGTTGAAGCTTAGTTTGGGCGGTATGACGTGCGCCAAGTCCAGTGCCAGGAGTCCTCGAGACGCAAATCACTCGTCGACAACAACGCCAACCCAAGAGCAATGAATATCTGTCGTTCAATGTCAAGGTATGCACACAAAGAGTCATGTATTTTCAAGTACAAGTACTTTTGCTGTTGAAAATCAAGGCAGCTCAGTTACTTCGAGGCGCCAGTGAGAATGCTGTCTACGTTTCTATCTTGTGTGTAAATGTAGCTATCAGATATCTAAACAAGTCTAGATGCAAAGCTCATCTCCATCTCATTGGACTTGAGATTGATGAGCCCTTCTATTCATCACCCCCTACTTCCTATGAGGACGAATAGCGCCAACTGGCCCCAGCCGCCACTCCTCAGTATTACTGTGTGCTCACCGACGAACAGTAGTCACGGCACAAGGCCCCAAAAACGTGGCCGAGCTAACCGTCGTACTACTTGTATCCCGCACTAGCCCATTTACAGCCAGATACCCATTCAGACAGCTGTACGGCGTCTCATTCGCCAGCCTAGGCACCCCAGTCACCTTATTCTCACCATAATCATCCAGATACAAAAAGTTGCACCTTGCATACGCCCCATCTCTCACGGGGTCTTGCTTCTCGTACACAAATTGTACACATCCACCTCTTCCCTGGCAATCCTTGCAGCATTCGCCAAGAGGGTCGGGAGAGGGCTCATAATAGCTGAACCAGCCGTATTCATAGGCTACGGCCGCCGCCGACGCTGGGCTATACGACGATACATGGTATGCTGAGGCAGGGGCGAGCGCGCAAGACGCGGGAACAGTCGAGGTTGCGGTGGTGGTTGTGAAGACGGGGATGGTGGGCTGGGTCGCGAATCCAAGGCAAGCACAACCTGTGCGAATAGCAAGCGAGGCTTGATTTTTGAATACCGCGGGCGTCGGGAATTTGGCGCGTTTTAGTTCGTGGTGGAGCTCGAGCGACATGGGCGCGATTGGCGGAGGAGTTATGGTGCTCGTGGAGCCTGTAGGCGTAATTCTTTTGAGCGTCGGTGAAGCGTTCGGCGCCTCTGGTTCGTGCAATTCCTCCTCCCCAATCGCCATGTAACGGGGCCGCGGTTTTGACTTTACGGTAACGGTTTTCAGTGGAATGGGCGAAGTAACCCAGACGTCCGTTTGGCCTGTCACTGTTGTAGTAGTGTAGCCAACAAACGAGTTGCAGAAGGTGAGAACGGCATCCTGCGTTTTAGCAGGCAAAGCGCTGTAGACTTTGTCTATGACCGTGCAAGCCTTGATGTTTGAATTGAACGTAGCCCACGGATCCCTAGCCTGAGCATGTGCCAGTGAAGCCAGAAGCAGTGGCGCAGTGATAGAACTGAGGAACATAGTCGCAAAACTGCAGCAGAGAGAAGGAAACAGAGAAGCACAACCAACTCTGTTCTGAAGAGATCAATAAACTTTTCATTTTTTTTAACGGAAGCAAAACCAGCCTTAACCTCGTGTCCCTGTTGCACTAAGACATTACTTCGTCTTCCAGTCAACAGTTGGGATTTCTGCCACATTCGCCTCACTGGTACTTGCGAATGTCGGTCCCAGGAACAGGTCGCGGTGGAGCAAATAGGGTGGGCAGATACGCGAGGCCAAGAATTCTTGGTGTTCTTATTCAATGAGAAGTTTCAGCCCCCCTTGTAGTACAGGTCTGGACTTTCAGCTGAACGGCATGTCACGTGCTACACTATTCCTATTAAAGTCAATGGCCATTCAGTATAAAGTCTTCGAGAACACAGGAACGGAAAAGCACTCAGGCAGGTTATAGGACAGATCCGAAATGATGAATGTATAGAGTGTTTGTGGAAGAAGAAAAAAATCCATGGATCGGATGTTTGCAATGTTGCTACGTGCGTACGATGCTTGAACTTCAGAGCTCCAACCTCGAAAGCCTCCGCCGTGCGGATCTTTTCGTTTGATGTAGCTCTTATTGAACTCAAAATTATTTGTGCTGCAACTCCATAGGCTTCTTCGACTAATTTGATAGACCGAACGGCAAATACATTCGAGCACTTCATGGCAGCGATCGAGTTCGTTGTGAATCGTTCTCGGTCAGATCTGATCAGACCATGACACTGGCTGTGCTAGATATGTCCTTCAGATCATGAACATGATGACAGTATTCTAAAGTAGTAACGTTTGAGCAAATTAACCTTAGTCACCTGCTTGAACCCATCAAAACGAAAGGACACTGCCCATGCTTTGGTTGCTCATTTACCCTGGCCTGATCATGACCCTTCACATGTAGAATTTGCGCGCAAAATCGATGCAAACTGGGCCAGTCTCTGTGCAAAGACTTGTAGTTTGCGACTCTGTTTGTGCACGGAAATAGAGTCTTGGACGACTACTACCACAATTTAATGAGGCCACCTACAAGGATCGTTCTAGGTCTTATAGAAGATAAGATCCTTTACCTTCTCTTTTGGCGCCAGAATACGCAGCGAACAAAATTAAATCGGTCGCATTGATCACACTCATCACGCCGATGACAAGGAGACAAGAGTCCGAAAGTAGACGCCCTGTGCACGTGTGTTCCCAGCAGAGTTGCGCTAGCTGCTTTCGGTATATATTTGACGAAGTTCAAGCTTACAGCACAAATGAATGTACAGCTTGTAGGGTACAAAAATAGAATTTACATTGCTCTCAAACCATACCGATTTAGTCCTTCAACGTATCTCTTAGTCAGTACCCAAAAGTCACGCCTTTTTTACCCCGCCTCGGCCTTCGCCTCCACAGCTACCAAAATATTGTACACCGCAAGAAGCCTCTCAGCCTCCACAGACATTGGCCGGAGAGACTGGTTTAGAATCTTGGCTAAGCTAATCTCAGCTAAGAGGGAATTTTGGACTCAGCTCGGCCACGACCGATCTTGACCAGCCAATGATATGTTGATATCTCCGGGCTAGCTTCATCAGCCCCACGCTAGTGAGAAAGCTTGTCTGGTTCACCAATCCGCAGCCAGTGGCAGAGTCCAGCGGAAGTGCTTGTACCCGTTCTAGGAGGCTGAACATGAACACTGGTTGGCACCGTGTGGCTAAGTCGAACAGAATGCCACAGCTTTCTATATAACTATGGGACCAGCTCCATTAGAAACACCATCATCGCAACGCATCCAAACAACAGTATTACAGAGTTCCATATTCTCATCTTCCATCTCACAGCATTTCCATTCCGATCCAACGCTCCAGCACAGTCTCCTCAATCTTCAGTATCTCATACCACTTTATTCTATTTCCGCTTCCAGTCTTTCGCAACTCATACTCAAGATGCATTTCATCTCTTCCATCTCCATTGTCTCTGCTCTCCTCCTTTCGGCCAACGCTGCACCCGTTCTGTCCGAGAGATCCACTGCGCAATGCCCTGGCATGTCCCAACTCACCCGTGCCGACAACTGCCCCAGTGGCTTCATCGGTTGTGTCCAGTACGAAAAGTCTTCGGAGGTGTGCAACGGCGCTAAGCGCTTCTACAACGATTGCAGTGGCGCCCCAGGTCTTGGATCATTCTACAACTGCGCCAACGGCTTCTCCGGCTGCACAACCAACGTCAACATCTGCAGCACATCTGCACCTGCTCCCAAGCCAGTTGACCCCACTCCCAAGCCCGTTGACCCAACCCCAAAGTCGGATACCAAGTCTTGGACCTGCCCACAGGGAACCTGGTACGCAAAGACTGGTGAATGCTCAAGCGGATTCGTTGGTTGCACCGGCGACAGCCCCAATGTTTGCCCTGGCGAGAAGAGGTTCTGGGGCTCCTGCCCACCAAAGCACGGCAACTACTACAACTGCGCCAATGGATTCGTTGGTTGCACCACCAATGACAGGATTTGCGGTTAGAGGATAGAATACTTGGTGCTGGGGTTTTAGGGAACATACTCATCATTACAAGCATAGCGAGCATCATCATTCTTCATCTCTAGAGCATTTTAGACTATTTTCAAGCGATAGCATTTACATACGGCGCCCTTATACATAGCATATTTAAACCGTAATACATTGTTCATACAACACAACTATTATTTGGGCCAACTCAAAAATTGTGACACAACCCTGACTTTCACACCATCGACTAAATATCATTAGTTTGATATATGCAGTAGTATTGCTGGTACAATTTGAGATACACATATTCAGCAGTCATGCCGGAGCGGATATTGAGTTTACCGCGTTCAAGATATGCTGAGTGCTTGAACAGGATAGCATGTTTCATGCTTGTTAGATCCATACCTTGGAGGCACTTTAACGATCCCATTACTGACTGTACACTACTATTTACAATTTCTTCCCTTCAACAAGGCGTTGTTCTTGCGCAAGCTGGACTTCTGTGACATACTTCCTCATCTTTCTTGCCGGGATCTTTTTGTTGTACATTTCATCCATCTCGGCATAGTTGCGCTGGGATGGCTCTGGCACATAGAACCAAACCAGAATGCATACAAGGGAGCCGAGAGCAAAGAAGAGCCACGCAGTATTATACCCCCAATCGGCGCCCTCCGTGTCAACTATTATAACAAATTAGGTCAATGTATCATTTAGGGGTTTGAGAGGATGCGGTAGGAATGATGAAACTTACGCATTACCGGCACAGCCGTGTTGAAAGTGAGACCAAATACGACCGACATACCAGCCGCCAATCCAGCAGTTCTTGCACGGAGTCGCTGTGATGAAACTTCACCAACAAAGGCCCATCCAAGTTGTCCAACTTTTCCAGTTAGCATACGATATTGTTGATCGTTAGGTGACGACAGTGAGACTTACGCGCGTTATTGCCTAGCGACCACAGACAGCCCACGAAAATAAGGAAATTTTGGAGCGGCTTCGTTTTCTCAACCTGACCAAGTATGCCCACTAACAATAGTGCGAAGGAGCACAAGATGGCGGCAGCGAGGACCACCAGACGACGCCCAAACCTATCAGTCGCCAGGATGAGGCAAGTTGCGGTGATGAGCGAAATAATGGCTGTGAAACCAACTGTAAGCATAGAAACGAAGTGGTACAAACATGCAACCTTACGTACCCATAATAGTGGTTACTAGAAATGCGTTAGAGAATCCGCTTTGCTTGAAGAATAAGCTGGCATAGGTGTTCAAAAACGCTAGACCAGTAAGTTGTTGAGCACAGATTGGCAAAGTTGAACCGAGAGTCCTCCATAGATCAGGGCCTCTAAAGCAATCGATGTACGAGCGAACTATTCCGCTGAAATGCCCAGGGTCTGTTTCTTCTGAATTTTGCTGTTCCTCACGGATTGTATTCTTGATGATGTTGTATTCGACATCAACGTCGTAACCGCTGATTCCGCCATTTACACGACGAAGAGTTGCCCTGCCTTCATCGTCTAGATGGCGAGCGGCAAAGTATGCTACATCGTGTGTCAGAGAATACTCCTTGAATATTGAGCGCAACACCTTCTATGGCATTTTGCTTACCTGGAGTCTCCGGAAGCCAGATGAAAATGGGCAGCATGATCCCCAAGAAGCCCCATTGTGTTAGGATAGGTATCTTGTAGTTCATTGGATCGGCATTCTGAACAAGGAGAAGGACCATCGGGGGCAGGAACTTTCCAAACGAGTTCCAGAATCCATACACCAAGACCATAGCTCCACGAATGTTTGCAGGAGACCATTCGGTAACGTATACAGGTAGTGTGGACTGGATCGCACCGACGCCGACGCCAGCAAGAATTTTGGCTCCAGTCCAGTCCCTCCAGTCACGGACAACAGTCTCGATAACCAACGATCCGGCAAGCAGTATCCACAGCACATACAATGTGGCTTTGCGTCCGATTCGATCCGATATAGGATTGAGTAACAGCATTCCGATGAGTTGGCCTAAGGACTGCATTGCTCCCCATAGGGCAGTGTACTGTGCTTTCAAATACCATCTACCCTGCGCGTTCTGGAAGCCGAGGTGCTGGATGAAACCTTGATTCGCAATGACATTACCTGATGGATTGGTCAGTCATTTGTGAGCAGAAGATCACAAGATCAATAAAAAAACGTCAAAAGTGTCAACTAACCGTTAAGGACGATCTGATAGCCATCGGCAGCAGCAGCAATGCAAAGAAGATTACAAACCAGAACAGCCTATCGGTCGTGTCAGTTATTCGAACTGTTCTTATTAGATGTAATCTGCAAAGCCTTGCGCACCTTCTTGAACTTTTTGGCCGTTTCCCAAATCCCCAAAGCGTCGTGATCTGACTTGAGAACGGTTATCTCATGATCGATCTCACGGTGATCAATGGTTCGTTTAGCCTCAACATCATCTCGCTGAGCAGTGTTTGCCATATCGGAACAAGGCGATTCGGATATGCTTCAAAAAGTTTCGTGCACTAGGGAAAGCCCATGAAGCATTCGAGAGACAGGAGAAGCGACTACCACAAGTGCGGTGATATGCGCTTAAGGCCTCAAGCGAATGGGACCAAGTAACTGGTACTCGGGTTGTGATAAACCGATCCATTGAAAACGCTACCTTCTGCATTCATTATCACTGCAAGAAAAGATCTACACCTCCGCACGAGACTTGGACTGGAGCTAAGGGATACGGGCAGATGAGCAAGCAAAGGAGGGGCTGATCCTGGAAACCTGGGGTATGCCGACTTGGCACATCACGTCATCTAAACTGCCTCCGCGTCGCTCGATAATCTTACTTGCACGCGGAACGGTCGACTGGTTTTCCAAGGGCTCGTGGCGTTTCATCCGTGCCGAACTTTAGCCGATGGACCGCCAAGCTATATACCCCATCGAATCGTTACCAGTTGACGCCGGAGGAGGGCCTGCTATCTCGCGACATCTCGCACCGAAAGCACTGGATTGCTTGAACCAGCCAATTGAAGTGCGAGATATGAGCCGTAGAACAGGACCACGATGTTTTGCTCATGTGAGATCGCCGCGTCCACGCCGTTGCCGCATCCGTTAAGACAAAGGTACCCTCGAGTTTCGTTGCCTGGATTTATCAAAACCAATTAACCAGAGAAATGTCAGTTCGAATTGCCGCTGTCAGTGTAGAGCACCATCATAATGGTTTTGCCATCTTTCACTCTCGGCCACGAATTTCTTGGCGCTTCGAATCTACCACTGTGTAAGTGCACGCAATACGAGAAAATGCATACGGAGTACATCTGACCCAGCGTTATTAGAAAGGGTTGGACTCAGTCTTCATACACTTTAGCTCTTTCCCGTGGTGGGAAAAATGAGATATTCAATGTGGCCTCGTCTGAATCTGTCTTGGTGCCGTGGCCGTCATCATCACTTTCATCTCGGGAAGTGGTTCAGATCATGATTCGTGCGACAGGCATAGACGGCTCACAAACCAATTGGGCATCACTTGGCATTGAAGTTGGACTTCTTGAGCGTTCGCAATGGAAAGCAAGGCTCATATCGGGTCCGCCACGAAGCCGGGGCGAGCCTAAGCGGCCGTTTCGCGTCAGAAAAACGTTCACCTGTTCAGCTACTGGCCCTTCTAGGCTGTATGCGACAGCCCATGGCATATATCAAGTTGAAATCAATGGCAATATCATTGGCGATGAACTGCTGACACCTGGTTGGCAATCCTACACGCACCGTTTGCATTACCAAACGTACGATGTGACACCATATCTTGTAGCGGGTAAGAATGTCATTGGGGCATACATCGCCGAAGGTTGGTATGCAGGAAGGCTTGGCCGACCAGGTGTTTCCAATATCTGGGGCGATCGCCTGAGCTTCCTCGGACAATTGGAAGTCGCGGGTAAGATTGTATGCGCAACGGACGAAACCTGGGACTGGCTCCAAGGTCCTATTCTGGGGGCAGAAATCTACAATGGTGAGGTCTTCGACACAACCTTAGACGACCTCTCTTGGTCTACAGTCAATGCCTCGATTCAACCAGCCAACAAGGTGGAACAGCTCGGATTTCCTCCTGCAGAGCTTGTGGCCCCTGATGTGGCTCCCGTCAGGCGAGTCATGCAGCTTCGTCCACAGAGAATTATCGTCACGCCAACTGGTAAGAAAGTCCTAGATTTTGGCCAGAATCTCGTTGGTTGGTTGAGGATCCTGGTTGATATACCGGGCAAGAGGGGAGACAAACTCGTGATCCGACATGCTGAAGTTCTTGAGCATGGTGAGCTCGGCACACGGCCGCTTAGGACAGCTAGGGCCGAAAATGTCATCCTTCTTGGCGGAAGAACTAAAGGCTATGAGTCAAGATTTTCTTGGTATGGCTTCAGGTATGTTATGGAAGTGTGGTAAGAATTGAGTCATGAAAATAACACAATACTAGATATGCCGAGATTACTGGCTATGATGACTTGTCATTGTCCGATTTTCAAGCGATAGTCATATCTTCTGATCTTCGTCGTACTGGCAAGTTCCAGTGTTCGCATGATCTCATTAACAGGCTTCATGAGAACACAGTCTGGTCCACACGGGGCAACTTCGTATCCGTTCCTACCGACTGCCCACAGCGCGACGAACGTCTGGGTTGGACTGGCGACATTCAAGTTTTCACTCCAACAGTCAACTACCTCTTCGATACTTCTGCGTTCCTTGGTTCATGGCTGCAAGACCTAGAAGCAGATCAGCGCGAGATGGGAGGGGTCGTACCTGTCATCGTTCCGAAGATCCCTATCCCACCTCGACACCCCGAGAACCGACCGATGGCCATTTGGGCCGACTGCTCTGTCATAACACCATGGGATCTGTACAATTCCTATGGTGATAAAGCGATCTTGGAAAGACAATGGGAGAGCATGAGGCTCTGGCTAGAGCAAGGCGTCCCACGTAATGCGCAAGGCTTATATGCAGACTCTACGCCTCAATACGGCGATTGGCTAGACCCTCGATCTCCGCCGCAACTACCTGGCCATAGCCCTACTGATCCATTCCTAGTCGCCAACGCCTACTTGATCTACGTAACCAGACTCGCTGCGAAAATAGCAGACATATTGGACAAGACTGATGTTGCAGCCAAGTATAGGTATCAAGCAAAACAGATGACAGAGACATTCCGTTCTGAGTATGTAACAAAAACAGGCCGCTTAGCATGTGATACTCAGGCTGTTTATGTTCTGGCATTGCTTTTCAACCTGTTCAACACAGAAGAGGAGGTCTTGACCGCGAAAGCTAGGCTAGATCGGTTGATTCGATGGGAGGCGTTCAAGATCACAACAGGTTTTGCTGCCACACCAGTGATCTTGCAGGTTCTTGCAGATAACGGCATGCTTAGCCACGCATACCGAATGCTGCAAGAGCGTGATTGTCCTAGTTGGCTTTATCCCGTGACCATGGGTGCCACCACTATCGTAAGTTGAATTCGCCCCTTGTGATAATTTTCCCGGTTCAATACGGTTGACACTATTGTAGTGGGAGCGCTGGAACTCTATGCTTCCTGATGGAACCATCAATCCGGGCCAGATGACTTCGTTCAACCATTACGCGCTTGGCTCGGTTTGCAACTTCCTACACAAGACGGTTGGAGGGCTGAGCGCTGGCTCGCCTGGGTGGAAAACGGCAGTAGTCTCTCCAAAACCAGGCGGAACGATCCGTCACGCACACACATCTTTTGACTCTCCATATGGGCTATATACCGTCGCTTGGATGATTGAGGGCTCCAAAATGTACACTAATGTTACCGTTCCGCCAAACGGCCAAGCGCACGTGGTGTTGATTGGGGTGGATCAGAAGGTGGGCAGTGGCGAATATAGCTTTGAAACGAAGTGGGAAGAGGATCCTGATTGGCCCCCTCAACCCATTCAAGGTGCTCAGGGTAATGAGATACCGGCCTTTTTTGTGCCGTAGCGTCTCGTGGTTATTTAAAGTAAACCAATGTAGCGCCAATCAATCCTAAAGGTTTCATTGCAGAGAACTTCTGAATATCCTCCTTATCTTAATTTGACGGTGTTACACATCCTCTTGCTCTCTTTGCGTTCCAAGCACATCACTTGTCATCGTTGACCCTAAAATCAATTTATAGCCCCCGTCATTCCAGAAGTGATTAACTCTGGAAAACAGGGCAAACGAAGACTTATCCAAGGATACATGGCAGCGTAATAACCGAAAAGGCAATGCGCGCAAAAGAAATATGTGTTCGAAAATATGCTATATGTTGGCGAGGCCCCTGAAAAGATTCCATTAGCTTGGTATCGAACCACCAAAGAGCTGGGACATACTACAACACAGTGATCATCCCAGACGTGATAAGGATAGTATGAAAGCTGCGCGTGCGGCTTTGAGGAAGAAGGATGGAGACAAGAACAATGTTTACAAGCCATGAAATAGTGCTGCTGGTTAGGTGGAAGGTTGGTAATTGTGCAGGTTGTATTTCGATACGACTGTAGCCAGCATATTGAAGCAGATTAACAGTGTCTAGTCTGTGCAACGGTATCTACATACCGCGGCTGAGCTAGGGAATACACCGAGGTTGAAAAGCAGATTCATCGTACATGGATGTGTTGACTTCGCGGAACTTCCGAACCGAATCCTAATGCAGGAACAAAGCACGCTAAGGAGATGATCTCTACGGGGATGTTGATCCAAGCATCAGATCATTAACATGAGATGCCTTTTGCACATAATAGCCAGTTTCAGTGAAAAATCATAAATCTATTAAAGCTTCTAGTGGTAATTGATATATTCAAGCGACTTCTTGGTAATAGTACACTTTCCCCTCGAACAAACGTCTTGCGGTCCGAGACACTATGCATCGATCGACCACCGCAAAGGTATCCGAGCTAGCGGCCAACACCTCGACTTGAATGGATCCGCTTCGATGAGAAATGCGGACTGTCTTACGGTCAGGCAAAAGACAAGAAGCGGACATAGACTGTTGAGGACTCTCGTCGCTTTCAGAAAGGGGACTCGGCGTCCTCTCCGGGGTTGGCAAAAACCAGTGCGCTTCCGAACTTGCCGTTGATGCGATCCGATGAGCTACTGTACCCTCAATGCATACGGCTGAGGCTAAGCATGCCGCACCAGTAAGTTGCAGACTTGGATGTGGCTTTCCCATACTGAAAGCCAAGACGTGAATGCCTGCGATGTTATGTTCATTCTTGTTTTGTGACAGTTGGTCTGGGCTAGGAGGCGATACGATGGCCAGCTTCGGCGTTCCTCGGGCTTTACCGGCAGCCTCAGTGTTTGGTGCGAGACCCATCATGACAGCGCCGGCGCGTCGTATTGATTCCATGTGATCGAGGTAGCCAGCGGACTCTTTGGTACAGGATTTAAGATAGCATGGCAGGCTAGACTCATCTACGACCACAAATGGGTTGGCAGCATCGATCAAGGTTGCCCTTACGGAGAAAGGGGACTGGTTTCGTTCTTTAACGACAATAGTATCAGAACGTCTACCAGTGGGGAAAAGCTTTCCAGTCATACTGCCAGCAGGGTCTACAAATGCGACCTTGACTTCACTGCCGGTTCCCTTGACGCCTGAAATAACGTAGTCGCCGTCTTCGCTGAACGAGCCATCTGCATCGACTTGAACACTATCGACGATGAGTCGTGATGTATTTGTGTTGAAGATGCGAACATCCAACTGAATCCTTCGTTAGTAGATAGTAGACTTGTGTTTTCGAAAGGTCGCTTACTGTTCGTTGGCCTGGCTTGACATGCACAAGGCCTTCTTGTAGAGCAAATGGCCCAACGCCTGAGCACATATTCCCACAATTTCCGCTAAAATCAACCACTTCCTGCCCAACCGCTACCTGCACAAAGGTGTAATCGACATCCACGCCAGGTCGGGTTGACGGCGATATTACAGCGACTTTCGAGGTTGTAGATGTTGCGCCTCCTACTCCGTCGATTTGCCGAGCATCAGAGTTTTGAGAACCCATCGCAGCGAGCAATGGACCTGCCCACGCAGCTTCGCTGGCCGGCAGATGATGGCGGTGAATGAAAAGGCCTTTAGAGGTTCCAGCGCGCATCAAGACTGCGGGAAGGCTACACCGGACCTTCTTCCTTGATCTTTCACGTGCCATGGTGACTTCAGGCATGAGGAAGGCTGGTAACCGTGGGACGACAGGGTTCTGGACAACAGAAAGTCTTGCTCTTTCGGTGCGCAAGGAACGTATAGCTGAAGGGAACATCAACCGAATTTTGAAACTCTTTTCTTGGGAGGGTTTGATTGTCGCTGAGTCCACACTGCAGATGTACTTCGCTCATGGTGAACGAGGATAACCCGCGCCATATATGGTATCGGAAGCCAGCGAAATGGGTCGACCCTCTCTGATAGTACCATGGTGGATCTGCAATGAGGTTCAAGGGACATTGCAGTGCCGTGGTAGAGTCAAGTCACTTGGCTTAAGCTGCCCGCTATTCCCGCGGGATCTTGGTGGTGGCACGGAACGGTCGAAGCCGCGGGAGTAGATGCCGACGTTTAACCGCGGCTCCTTGTTCTCCGCGGGTTTTTTACGCAACCGACAGTTTGCGCGACTCTACTCTGTTCTATCTCTGTATTGAATAACCGAGCTTTCATTCGATAGTATCCCACTCTAGGATAGGGAAGTTGTCGAGTGGAGAGCCATTAAACCCGTACAGGAGATCATCCACAGATACAGGAGCATCTCCGGACATTTGTTGTGCACCTTGGTACAACCAACTCCCATTCTGGTCATATGTAAGCGAGGCTGCATCATTATTTCCCATGGAAAAGGAAGCGCCAGATGGGTCCGCAGCTTGATATGATATTGGCGGCTGCATAGAGGTTGCCATATCTGCGGTGTTGACACGATGCGATGACCCCGCTTGGGCCAGCTGAGAGCTTTCTTGCTCTCGAACGAAGCTTTGTATAATACCATCAATGTCAAGGCTCTGCAGGCCAGGGTCATGTCCCATCGATCTACCTGAATCTGTACCCGGAGTGCTTTGATTGCTGCTGCCACATGCGTCCTTGTCGATTTGGAGTTCATCCAAGCCGGTGATCGCAACTCCTAAGCGCTTCATAAGAGTTTGTATGATTGCATTTGCGCGCCGGACTGCCCAGTTTGTTTCTTGGTTTTCACGGAAAACGGCTAAACATGTTTCCAGACTGCTATGAGCATCAGATCCGGGTGCCTGCTTCGCCGCAATGCGTGCGTGTATTGTTGCCGCGACATAGGTTGCATAAGATATCAGATATGGAGCTCTTCGAACACTAAATGCTTTATCATATGCTCGAAGAAGCTGAACAATATCGTTCGCGGCTGTGGCACACGACATGAATGAATTCACGGAGATGGCACGAGAAGTACTGTGAAGATGTCCGTCGGCTACGAAAGGCCGATGTAACAGAATCGTAAGTACGTTGTACATAGCACTATTGTAATCTTAGATTAATGTCCATGTGTTTCAATGCTTGGAATACTCACTGTAAGCTCAGGACGTGCGGAGGAGGAGTGATAGCAGCTTTCTTCACGTCGCCGGCGAGATGATCTGGTAATAGACCATGCCATGTCATGAGCTTCCGGTGAATGTTTTCGAGCTTAGTGGACAGCTCGCTAGGACTTTTTTCAAAATTTCTCTCAGTGTATATTGTACTTAGAATGTCGCTTAAGACCACGGAGAGCTGGCAGAGATGGCGAAACGTGGAGACACTATATGCTGGGGAGCCTATGTAAGTGGCACTTTGTTGAGTAGAGTAAGCGAAAGGAGCCCAGTGCTCGAATTCCTCGAAGGTATCGAGAAACTTGGTGGGAACAAGAGTATCTGATTCTTTCATACTGACGGGTCGGCCTTGGTAAAGACTCTGAATTTTGTCGACAACTTGTCACATAGTCAAAAAGATGTACTGCAAAAAGTGGGGTGCCGGCTTACCAAATGCAGCCCAGAAGACGCGTCTACGGATTTCAAGATCCTCGTCTGAGAATTTACGCGTGCTTGCTAAGTCCGGTGTGTCTACATGCATCCCAAGGTCAACGATCATGCGAAAAGCGAGACCAGCATACAGCCAAGCAGCACTGCGCTCGTCACCCAGCGCAAAGAGAGAGTTCGTCATGACCAAGAGAGCTTGAATGGTGGTGATTTCACTTTTGTCCAGAGCACCTCCCAGAAGCTCACGTACCCTTTCACGAAACTGCCAACCGGCAGTACGGACATCAAGCGTTTCTCGCCGAACCTCGTGGCGCGGACTGAATTTTGATGCGCCAAAGTAGATGGCATTTAGGAGTAATTTTGAGAAGTACGGCCCGTTGCATGCCATATCTCGCATGAATGCCGGGCGATATGTGATTAGAAATGAGTGGTGCTGTCGATTCCAATGGAGTGACAGCAAGTGCATGCCCAATTCGGGCTCGACACCATCGAAG
The DNA here is from genome assembly GCA_020747015.1 of Pyrenochaeta sp. MPI-SDFR-AT-0127. Lineage (NCBI taxonomy): Eukaryota > Fungi > Ascomycota > Dothideomycetes > Pleosporales > Cucurbitariaceae > Pyrenochaeta > Pyrenochaeta sp. MPI-SDFR-AT-0127. The sequence goes on from JAGTJM010000041.1 coordinate 135,834, forward strand.
TCGAGCTTTCCAAGGCGAAAATTGACATTTTCCAATTGACGCTGGCATGCAGCTTCAGCAATAAGGCCTTTCTCTACCCACTCTTCGGGCATCCTGGGACGGGCTTCGGCGGCGATCCGATCATGTGGATTCTCATCAAACAAGGTGCTCGTCCGGCCGTGGTAGCTGGACATGCCGTTCGCAGAGACAACGATGCGAGACACGCTGTTGGGTCTGCTTTCCGGATCCTCCACCGAATGGCTAAAGGTGCTCTCGCTTGGTGTCATCGTTTCCAGCACAGGTGCAACAGTAGAGCTGGGCTCTGATGCATTCTCTCGCCGAAGCACCTTGCTGGGGCGACTGCGAGCACGATGCGTGTCATCAATGGGTTCATAGCTGCACGTCATTCCATGCGTCTTGCAATTTGCGCACGAAGGCCGTTCTGTGCTGCATTTGATCTGCCATGATCAGTCCCGTGTCTCGAATGTGACGCTGAAAAGGCGAACCTTCCTCCGACGGCAGAAGGCACATGCCTCGGAGGCCCTCTTGCGTACGCGACCCGCATCCGGCACGGCGCCGCCTGCGCCTGCACGGCTATTTTCGCTCATGGCAGCGGTTGAAGGGAGGAGTGACGGGTCGCGGGATTGACGGCTGCTGGAGGGTTGTGGAGGGAGCGTTGAGTGGCTCGAAACATCTGCTGAGAAGATGCAGGTCTGCCGCGGGACGCTCCTGCCGCGGGAGAGTCGAAATTGCCACCCACTTATCCCGCCTCCACCACCCCGACCCGCGCAATTGATCTGACTTGCCGATATCGACAGGTTGCTACCATCAGACCCAAAGTCGCAAGTCGTATATACTGCTCTTGTAATCTATAGCTAAAATGGTTTGCCTACCGACACATTTGCCAGCAACATTGCATCCACCATGAGCGCGTCACCAGCCACTATCCCGGTGTCAACACCTCATCTCACTGGCATTGCACAGCTACCACAAATTTCTCGATCGCCAAAAGGACCTACAACTAAAAAAACTCCATCAGCTGGAGTCTCGTTATTGTCTGGTGCCATCGCCGGAGGCGTCGAGGCAACAGCGACCTATCCCTTCGAATTCGCCAAAACCCGCGCACAGCTGCAAGCTGGACCAAGGAGCTCAAAGAATCCCTTTGCTGTTGTCGCAAGTGTCGCGAGAAGTGATGGCTTACGAGCCATATACACAGGCTGCTCTACTCTGATCCTTGGAACCGCCTTCAAAGCCGGCGTTCGCTTTCTTTCGTTCGACTCAATTCGCAATCAATTAGCGGATGAAAAGGGAGTCTTATCTCCGGCAAATGGCATACTGGCGGGAATGTTAGCGGGCACCGTCGAAAGTGTTGTTGCTGTAACACCAACAGAACGCATCAAAACTGCTCTCATCGATGATGCAAAGAACAGCCCCAAACGCTATCGCGGCGGTTTACACGCATCTCAGGTCATTCTACAGACTCAAGGGGTGGCTGGGCTATATCGAGGACTGGTATCAACAACCATGAAGCAGTCGGCCACGTCCGCTGTACGGATGGGTTCATACAATGTACTCAAGGAGTTCTCACGGCAACACAACCTTCCACAAAATAGCGCAGTAACTTTTGGGATAGGCGCAATTGCTGGGACTATCACAGTTTATGCGACACAGCCTTTTGATACCATCAAAACGCGGGCCCAAAGCGCGCAAGGCGCCAGCACCGGAGAGGCGTTCCGAAGTGTTTTACAGCATGCAGGAGTGCGTGGTCTGTGGAGTGGTAGTACGATGCGACTGGGTAGATTGGTTTTCAGCGGTGGTATAGTCTTTACGGTATACGAGAAGGTTGCGGCTCTGTTGAGCACTTCGTCATAATCGGGTGCCTTTTATTCGGAGGTAGTTGCAATCATTTAATACCATTCGCCTATTTCTTGTGTCAACAACCAATTGTTCTTTACTGATGCAATGTTGTATTTGTGTATCTTAAGTTTCTATAAACTAACAGACTCTGTCATCCATCGTGCTCAAGTGAAACTACTTGACGTGAGGACGTAATAACGGAGCACACAACACCGCTACCTACAATGCAGCCACACTCTTGCCCTGACCCCCGCGCTTGATTATTCACTATTGTAAAACAATGCCGCAATATCGAATCTAAAGGTTTGCTGTCTTGAATTTTTCGTTTCAAAGCCGTGGGACCGGAAAAACTCAGACCCTCCCGCGGCAACACGAATTCCCGTCACTCAGGACGTTCCCGCGGGAAGAAATCTGCGAAGACTGCCGTGGTATCGTCATCTTGAATGCCGGCCGCTTCCACCGAACCATTCTTGGCTACACCGTTCCAGCCTACCATCTCCCGAATGGCTTCCATAGTGGCGGATGGCCAATGCGTTGATTCGCCATAACCTGGGGCCCCGCACTCTTAGCTCCAGCTGGGCAACCCCGAGAACGACCCGGCCGCGAGCAGGTAAATCGGGACCAAATGCTGGACCTTTTAGACTTGTAGACTTCACAAATTGACATATAAGCATGAGAGATGCCTCACGAACAAGAATCATCTACTCACAGCTGACTCTCAGTTCATCAACTCCCAACACCTCAATCCGGTATCGACACGCCCTTGTGAGACACTATGACGGCCAACTCAATCAGCGAGAAGATGGGCGAGAGCGAATGCAAGGAGATTGTCCCTGAGTCTGGCCATATCACGCCGCAGCAGATACAGGCTCGCTTTGAGACACTTAGGTCGTTGAACGAAGAGGAGATGGTTGCGCTGAACAAAAGACTTCTGAAAAAGATTGACTGGAGGCTTATGCCATGCATCACTCTCATGTTTCTGATGAAGTAAGAGCTCATATCACACTCTCGCATTGGAGGACGTGTGGCTAATCCAAAGTAGTTACCTTGATCGCATCAACGTTTCCAATGCACGTCTCGCCGGCCTCCAAGAAGATCTGAACATGACAGACACAATGTGGAATACGGGCATCTCCACATTCTATGTTGGGTACCTTGTCGGTCAGCTTCCTGGAAATTTATGGCTTGCAAAAGCCGATCCGAGATGGCTCCTGCCCTCTATGATGATGGCTTGGAGCATCGCTACCATCTGCATGCCGGCAATGACCAGTGGTGCTGGCTTTGCTGTATGTCGCTTCTTCATTGGCCTTTCAGAGGCTCCTTTCTTTCCCGGTATCACCTTGAGTAAGTCCTCCACGCGGTATCTCCGCAAGTACAACACCTAACAAGTGATCAGTGACCTCTTCATGGTATACCAAGGAAGAAAATCCCATGCGCATGGCTATTTGGCATGCCGGAAATACCATGTCTAACATTCTTTCTGGGTTTCTCGCCGCTGCGATACTCACAAACATGGATAACATCCTCGGCCTGCACGCGTGGCAGTGGTTCTTCATCATCGAAGGCGCTGCCTCAATTGCTGTAGCCGCTGTTGCTTACTTTGTGCTTCCTTCGTGGCCACATAACACAAGGTTCGTTTCCCAGGAGGAGTCAGAAATGGCGCAGTACCGTGTACAAGTTTCCAACGGCGGCCGCGAGGAGGAGTTTGGTGGTACCTGGGATGGGCTCAAAGAGGCGGCTAAAGATCCATTTACATGGCTATTCTGCCTGATGCACTTTTCGCTCGTGACGGCACAGAGTTTCAAAGACTTCCTGCCATCGGTACGTTGCTCTCCACGATCATCGGATCCTTGTGTCGATCGACAGCTAATCCAACGTGGCAACAGATTATGAAGACTTTTAAGTTTGACACCCTTACCACCTACCTCGTCCAAGCCCCACCCTATGCCATCGCCTACGCTGTGGCTTGCGGAATGGCATACACTTCTGGCCGCTTCCAAGAATCCTGCTACCATATTGTCATCCCCATTTTCTTCAGTGCTATCGGCTGCAGCATGCTGATCTCCACTCTGAACGTTGGCGCTCGGTATTTTGGCCTCATTCTTCTCATCAGCGGTACCTATTCCGGTCTCAACTTGCAGCTCAGTTGGGAGACTACGCTTGTTCCAGCCCCAAGAAGTAAGAAGGCAGCTCTCATTGCGATTGCGAATTGCATCAGTCAGGTTAGCCACTGGTTCAGTCCGTACTTCTTCCCAACGTCACAGGAGCCATTTTACCGCTTAGGAGGCGGCTTGATCTTGTTTGGATGTGCGGCTTGTGCTGCCTCAGCTGCGTTGATTAAATGGCGGGCGATGAAGTTGAACAAGAAGTTGGATGAAGCACAGGGATGGTCAGAACACAGCGGAAACGAGCGTGGATGGAGATATGTTTACTAAGAAAGAGGTTGTGAACCCCTCTCTGATTATGTCACGGGGCCTGCCAGTCAGCTTTCCTTCTATTAGCTACAATCGCATTGGCTGCCTTATTATGTCTTGATACTTATATTTTCTCACTGAGTTCAAATAGACTATTGGAGAATTTCTCTGCCAATTCAACGTGCAGCAAGCTATTATTGATTTTTTTTACTCTCTCGTTAGATTTCAAGGCAGACATGAAATAGGCAAATGCATGACATGCATGTGCCCAGCAAAGGATAAGCTTCGCAGATTGCTGGGAAAGCCCAAGCTTTTTGTGGCTCTCGAAGGCTGGCCGTTGTTTCCGTAGTATGGCCCGATAGTAAGCAGTGGGATCTAGTTGTGATCAAAAATGCTCCGTCTTTACGAGACGCCACATCATGTGGCCTTGTTATGCGACAGATCGAGGCCGGAGAAATGCACGTTGCGACGATCCGAGACGGTAATTCTGCCGTGTTCGGAAATGCAATGCCAGGGAACCGACTGTGCACGTGCTCAGACATGGTCGTTAGGGGATCGATCGTCGATGTCAACACCACGGTTCATCAATTTGGATTTTGTTGAAGGCTCTGCAAAGCACCATTAGTAGTACCAGATGTTTGCAACAGAATTTTCTTTGCCACGAACGAAGTCATCATCATGCGTGCAACTGCCGTCCGGTGAGCGCGCCGTCATCTCGCCATGCAGAACCATCGCATGCAACAACAACACAACGACCGTATTTCTATTGAATTGTCCCCACCATGCATTGGCAACGGGACAAACACCCAATTGTCGGCAACGCTACCTGGTTGGCCGAATGCTAGGTCGCTTATTTTTAGCCGGCCAAGCCGCTAGTGTGTCTTGGCTTCGCTAGAATCCTCGGCCTCTGCCGACCCTGTCATGATACTCTTCCCCTTTTTTCCCACAGTTTGGATCCGATGGCCGCCGTTCGCACATCGGATGAATCTAGCAGCCATTCGAAAGGGCAGGTCGACATGGCATTTCTATTGTCTGCGTTGAACTTGCAGGCCCAGAGTAGGATCCTACCCCTCCTCAGCCTCGATGCAACTCCGCTCTCGCCTCGTATTCACTCCGTTCCTTGAGGCCACCATTCTTGGCTGCTGAAATACGATGGGCTAGCGGCCGCTCATCCCTCCCCGGAACGTCATAGTTTCCTTCGTAGGGCTACAGGGTATAAGTATTTGCGACAGCCATGCCCTTCAAAGCTCCTCACTCATTTCGCTCGCTTTGCAGCCCGCAAAGCAGCCGTCATTCGTTACCCTATACTGCATTTTAATACCTGATCGACAAATACTGAGTGCCTACACAAGTATCGTGTTAGGACCGCATAAATCCTAATTCTGCCACTACAAGCCAACTAAAAATGCGTTTCTCCGCTATTGTTACGGCCTCATTGGTGGCGCCGCTCGTGGCTGCCCATGGAGACATTCCTGGAGCGCCCAAGGTCTTTGGTCTACCCAGAGACTTGAGAGCCGGAGCACCCACTACTCCCCGGGTAGTCCGTCATGCTACTGAGTCCAAGCGAGGTCTGCTAGAGACACGTCAAGGTGGCCAGAATGGTCGTTGCGGCCCTAGCTTCGGCGGCGCTTCTTGCGCTGCTGGCTACTGCTGCTCCGGAGCTGTACGTCACCGCGAGAGACTAGCAAAACTACAGACTTCTGACTTTAATGTAGGGATACTGTGGTACAACCAAGGACCACTGCAGTGCCCCTGACTGCTTGTTCAACTACGGACCGGGTTGCGACGCCAACAAGACCCCTGCTGGAGCCAGCACTCGCAATGATGCTCGCCCTCAGAAGGGTAATGTTCAGTACGGAGGTGCTGGTATCTATACCTGCCAGAAGGCCGGCACTGTTGCCATCACCTACGATGACGGCCCATACTCATTCACCAACGGAGTCCTGGACCAATTTGCTTCATACGGATTCAAGGCCACGTTCTTCGTCACTGGTATCAACATTGGCAAGGGTGCAATTGATACCACAGCAAGCTGGGCGGCCGTCATTCGCCGAATGGTTGCTGAAGGTCATCAGGTTGCCAGCCACACCTGGTCCCACCAGGATTTGAGCGTTATCACAGATGCCCAGCGTTATGACCAGATGGTGAAGAACGAGATGGCCATCCGCAACATCATCGGCAAATACCCCACTTACATGCGTCCGCCGTACTCATCCTGCAATGCCGCCTGCCAGACAGTCATGAAGAACCTTGGATATGTCATCTCGTACTTCGATTTGGATACTGATGACTACAACCAGCTCTCCAACATCCAGGTTGCCCAAAACAATTTCAAGAGGATCCTCGATGAAACTCCGGGTGGCCCAACCTCTGGAGATCGCCTTGCTATCGCTCACGACATTCACCAGGCAACTGCTACGACTTTGACCAGCTACATGCTCCAATACCTCAAGTCCAAGGGCTACCGCGGTGTCACCATGGGTGAATGCATGGGCGAGCCAGAGGAGAACTGGTACCGTACTTCCGGCGGCGGCGGCGGAACTACTCCCACCCCCACCCCCAACCCCGGCGGCAACGTTTCCAATGATGGCACTTGCGGTACTCAGGGAGGCAAGACCTGCACTGGCTCCACTTTCGGCAACTGCTGCTCACAATACGGCTGGTGCGGTTCAACCACTGACCACTGTGGTACTGGCTGCAACTCTGGATTCGGCACCTGCGGCTCGTCTACTCCCCCTACCACTCCCCCTGTCAAGGTTTCCACCGACGGCACCTGCGGAACTCAAGGAGGCGCTACCTGCGCTGGCTCTTCCTTCGGTAACTGCTGCTCGCAGTATGGTTGGTGCGGTTCGACTACCGGCCACTGCGGTGCTGGCTGCAATCGATCATTCGGTACCTGCACTTAATTGTGTTGGCATCGCTTGTATCTTCTGTCTCTACCTATTCTTATACCAGCGCTATGAGCAGTGTCTGCTGAACAAAAATTAAGCCTAATGTAGCTAATATAACAAAAATTTATATCACACTGCTTCATTCTTCGTTTTGTGGCAGTCGTTAAGCTACTGGTATCTATTCTGCAGTTGATTTACAGCCCGCGAAGTGAGACAAATCCACGACTAGGAAATTCTGATTTCTGCCTCGCGAATTTTTGAAGTCATGGTCAACTGTTCACTATTTAGTGGAGCTCCCCAAAGGATTCCAGTCTGTAACAAAATAATCACCGCAGTCTTGGTCGTGGTGCCGTTCGTTCCGTCCTTGGCATCGATGCCTGTACCAGCTATCCGCCCAACTCCCTCCCAATCATTCAAATCATACGAGCTGTGCCTTGGAATTGACGTCCATGAATCAGGGTCACCTATCTGCGTTTACCGAAATTTGAATATCCTCTTCTCTCCGCGTTTGTAATCTGGTGGAAGTGCCGCTTTCTCCGTGTCTTTACTAAGCATATCGACGCCCCTGATCAGCGCACATCCGGCAAGCCACCCCTCGCCTGTTTTCTCATCGTAATCGCGCACAATCAGAGGGAATGATAAGCCATCAACAATCGCCACTACAGACTTGTTGTCACAGCATGCTTCCACGCCGGGACAGGTAATGCCACGAAATCCTCCGTCGGTCCATACGAGGGAGCGCCCGCGGAACAATTCGATTACCGTATTGTAGTGGCTAAGGCGGGTTGCGATCGAGGGGAACGCGGGTGCGAGCTCCTGAATCTGTGCATTTGTGATGGATGCGTATATGCTACGGAGGATGTAGCCCGCTACTTGGAGCTTCGATATCACACTCGCAAGACTGGCGTGGTCATCACAGTCAAGTAAGATGACATAGGCTAGGAAGGTGTAATAGAACGAGTAGCACCAACTAACGCGCATCACCTCGGACCAAATCTCACCTTCGTATTCAGCGTAGGCGTCGGCGACGGCTTTCGCGCGCCTCTTCCTGTTATTGGGTAGGGATTTTTGGATTTCAGACCAGTAATTGTTTTGGGACCATGGCGCCGCGTCTGGGAACCGCTTCAGCCAAACAGAGAGGTGATCCCAGTCGAAGATACACGCTCCAATGAAAAAGTTGGCCATTGTCTTCCGGAACACATTTCCCATTCTATCACTGAAGATATTCTCAAGGTATCCTGGTGCGGCATGATCCACATTGTATCCGAGTGCCTCAGGAAGGCCTGGTGTAACGACTCTGAGTGCGCGCCATTGCAGTATGTCCCAGCTAGGCATACATTCCGTGACCTGCCGTGGGAGCTTATCACCATCTTCTGGCTTCATTGTTGATTGTAGAATAGCACCTCTGAAGGCTGAATTAAAATGCGTCCATTCAGCATAGTAGCTCCCATACATATCGAGGAACACTTTGAACCACGGATCCCTAGGCGGAGCACCTTGAACAAAGTACTCGTGACATTCGTGATTGTTGTTCATGCAATGGTCGAATTGCCAGAGTTCAGCGAAGATCTTCTCATTGTCGCTTTTGTCGATGTGACGATGTGCGTATACAGTGTCTAATACGTAGCCATCAGCGTGGAGGCGGTGGTTGAGTATTACCAACTTCGGCTCCAGCTTTTCTCCTGCAGGCTGATCAAGAGGCTGTACATCAAACTCGTGCGGTACGATGTGTTGGGTGAAGTTCGGCAGCCAGGAGGGGAAAAGGCCTGATTCTGGTGCATAGCGGGATGGATAATGCCAGAGAACATCGCCCCAGCATTCAAACTGAATCAAGAATATAGATAAACAGGCAAACAGTAGCTCTGTACGCATCCGATAGTCAGGTACAAAGACTCTCCCAAACACGGGATCGAAGATGGCTCGAAGTCCGTAGACAAAGTCGCGTGGGTTGGTGGCTTGGGCGGTTAGCTCACCGTACAGTCGTCGAGGAGTATCAAACCCATCTGTAGTATGGCGACGCGAGATCAGAGCCGAGATCCTCTCGACATCGCTTTTGAAGGAGCCAAGAGGTTTAGCTATTTTCTTCATAAGGTCGGATGATAGGCGGCCGTTAGCATCTTCGCCGGAAAAAAGGTCCAGTGACAATTCCACTAGTAGGCTGAAGTCCCGCTTCAGAAAGGCATTGCTTGCATGCGCTCGCCCCCAATACCATACTGGCTCTTCTTTTGAGAGGTAGAATTCTTGCTGTTAGATGGCTCGTTAGACAGTAAAGCGATGTATAAATAAGGAAAGAGCATGAAACCATCAACGGGAGCTTAGTGAGACATGCATAGCCCTTTGGTGTATGGGAATAAGAAGCAATGATAATGCCAAACATCATCTGTAAGACCTCGATGTAGCAGGAATAGGATAACACCACTCGATAAAGAAGCAGAACTTACCAAAGTCCAGATACGGCCCCACCATGGCTGAAGACAGGTTTCTACGAACCCTGTGCAGACGTCACGCATGTCCACCTGGTAATTGGTGCCAATATTCTCCAAAGCTTTCGTTCCATCTTTGGCGTAAAGCATAGCTGCCTTTTCCGGATCCTCTCTGTTGAGGAATTTGAGTAAAGTATCGATGGAAGTCGAGTCAGAAGATGACGGAGCTCCGAGGAACACGTTAACTGTCTTCGCTAGGCTGTATATCTGGCCCATCTTCAGAACCTCCTTTGACTTTTCAGCAAAGCTCGTTTGATTCAGACAAATCGCATCAATCCAGATACACCGTGTTGAATCAGGTTGTCGGAGTGATATCAGAGCGTCATACAGGTTCGGATTGATGGGGACCTCGACTTCGTTGACTAAGATGTTCTTTGCTGGCTCTGGATTGCCCCATACATAAGATAGAGCCTCATACTGCATGGCCACCTTGTCTAGAGGGTGCACATCCATGGAGACAGAGACATTGTCACCCGGAGAGCCAGGCAGGATTCCTACAAGGCGGATCGAAGAGCGATCAAGGCTGAGTTTTGAATACAGTTCCCGATCCCATTTGCGGTAATTGGCCTGCTTTGCCTCTTCTTCCGGCTCAGATGATCCTTTTTCTGGGACAGATGCTGCAGCACTTGAAGGTGGAATAGTCGGACGGGGATCAGTGTTGGCGCTAACAGTGTGGTTTTCGGGTTTGCTGTGAGTAGAAGGCTGGAATACTATTTCGTTGCCGCGCGTAGATTGATGGGGTTGTGGTAATGCAACCATCAAAGTAGAGAAAACATACTCAGCGACTTGATTATCATAATCATCAATAGTGGCGTCGCTTTTAACCATTGGTTTTGGAGCTCCTGCCGAGTTTGGGGCTAGATGATTGCGCGCGGCATCCACCTTTTTAACGCGGCTCTCGTATGTCTCACGACTGTTGGAAGTAGGTTGTGATTCGGCCTGTGGAGGATCCTCGTGAAAATCAGGGGAAGTATCGGGTTCAGTATCTCCAGACCCACCGGAGTCAGGCTGGTCGCAAACTTCCGTAGTTGCTGATGGCTCAGGAGCTGCATCTACGAGAGCCTTTTTGATGTCATCTACTAGTCTATCGTCCTCCGATGCATCTCGGGCGCTAAATTGAGAGCCATCTTCCGTGGGGTCTTCATCCTTGCGGTCACTGGCAGGCTCGCCATTCTCCAGAGTTTGTGAGCTTTCCGATGGACTTGCATCCTTAGAAGTGATGTTGTTCTTGTCTGTTAGTGAACTGTCTTCAGTCACGTCTTGGGACTGAGGCGCGACAGGTTGAGATGAAGAAGCAGATGGCTCAGCCTCGTCTTGCACTGAGGAAGGTCGTCCCGTCTGCGACACATTTATTGATTTCTTGTCTATTGAAACATAAGATCAGTGACCATCGCATGGAAAAAGGTAATTCAAGGGACATACCAAAGCCGACAGCACCCTTAACGCCCTGAACGAGCACGAAAAATTTATCCCAAATCTGTGTGCGCCGCACCAAAGACGAAGCTGCGTCAAAGAGCGGCTGAGTGATCCTCTGTCTTGAATTGGCGTTTCCCATGCCGTTCGTTTTCCGTACTTGACTCGATTGTCACGACATTTATCTAGCGGGTGTATCCTTCAAATACAAAGGAGGTAGATTGAAAGTTAGATCACGTCTTGCTAGCAGGTTGTGAGGGAAGACTATCAAGGCACCAATATGGGAGCTTGCGTATATATTGTGGACGGTGGGCACAGCTTTCAGCTCTGGAATCAAGCGTAAGCCACACTTGCGACGGCGTGCAGGCGGGCACCAATGATACGTGACCCCATATACAGCCACCCCGAGCAGGCAGCACTTCCATGTTTGAGTGGTAAAATCCGCGTCTCATGTCTTCGATGTCTTTCTTTTCTCAATTGGATTTGCCGAACAGCATCGCATGGTGGCTAAACTTGTTATGCGACTCGCTGCAGCTGAAAGAACGCCTCGTCTAAAGGCTGGTTACATGGAACTCGAATAATGTGGCACAAGTCGGGGCTCTTCATTTCCCAAGCAGAGGTTATCATTACTATAGATACTTGTCAGCGTTTTGAAGGTGTAATGGAGTTGCTATCAGGAAGACTTGTCTGATAGCTATCTCATCTGCGCTGCATCATGACCAAACTGGGCACGACTACGATGACAGCTGGAAAAGAGATACTCGGTGGAATATGGACTTCGTACATAAACGCTCATTTGCATATAATATAAGCAACTGAACGATGTTGCGAGTCAAAATTCATGTGTATTTATGAGTACTGTGCTAGCTTCGCGGGGGTTCAGGCTGAAGAAAGACGCCCCTCATATCGTCTACGCGATCCTATTGGAGAATGAATTGACTCACTGCCGTGGGGGCTATTTTCTGCCTTGGGGGCTATTATCGAGGCTGGCGGATTGGTAGCGCATATGACCTCTGAAAAGGTGATAATATGCGCCTGGTGCACGAATAGAAAGCACGTAGGGTATGCTTCTAGTTAGCGGTAGCCAGGAATAGAGCCTGATTGCGACATCTTGCCGAAAATGTGGATATGATATGTAGGATTAGTGGAGGCGCTGTTCTGTTTCTGCAGCTTGCTTGTCCTTTTGAGAGCCGCCAGCTGACCTTATAAGAAGCCAAAATCCAGCCTGGTCATCAAAACAACTGCCCGCAGCACGTTCACTTATATTTTCGTACCTCCATTACTATCGAGCAAAAGTCACTCTCATTTTGTTCCTTCTGCCATGGGTAACGCTGCCGACATTGTTAGGTCTAAAATAGATAAAAGGTTTACGACGACTTGGGTTCGCATGACGAGGTTTCTAGCACTGGACAATGGATTGAGAACACTCCAAGGCCAAAACCACTGGCTGTGGTCCTTTTTCACACCAGATCTTAGCAATGAAGCACCGTCCGCACGGGCTAAGGTGTTCCAAGCAGCAAAGGATCAGTTTGAGCTATATCCATTCAAGACAATTGAAAAGCTCGAGCAATTTAGAGCGGATATCTTAACACAGGAAGCGACAAATATGTTTCTGGTATTTCTCTCCTCGCAGTCGGATAGCTACCGTTCGTGTTGGTACTGGGTTCAAAAGCGACTGCAAGACCACCTCACTGGCTTGGACCCTCTCCAAACCAATGCTGATCCCGAGGGACATAATTACGAGATCAAGCAAGATAGTTTCGTTTCAGATGGGGAACCTGAAGAGCACACTAGTCTCGTGCAGCAAGTGCGAGACTTTGTCATCGGTTATCAGGCTGAGTTTGCAGAGGTTAAAAATACTAGTAAGATATGACCTCGATTCATCTGTCCAGGATGCTGATACTACGTAGATATGACAACCTCGGGGCCCCATGAGAGAGCGCTGGTAAACATCTTCCTGGAAGCAGCTGAGCTGTGGCCAGCTGAAGTTATCTCTATTCTGTCCAGATTCAGTACCATTGCGGGTCATGCTTATAGCTCCCATAACTCCTTCGAAGGAGTAAAAGGATATCCATTGTATATCCTTTTTGCAGATAACCTTGATATCTTCGCACTACTAATCACGGGTGAGGCGACACGATACAATGCTTTATCAAAACTTAGATTGATCGCCCAGCAAAAAATGCAGCAATGGGGAGTGGTATATCAAGAGATCGAGAACCTGCGGTCTACGATCGAAGAACAGCGCCAGGTCATCACCTGTCTCGAATACAGACATCTCCTCGAACATCTCCCGCCGGACAGAATTCGAGGCCGCAACAGCGGTCCAAGGTGGATGCTTCTCTGGGACGAGATTGTGAACGATGAACTCGATCTTCAGCTTGTAGGCGATTTTGGGCCGCGTCATCTGACACCGTTATTCCAAGTCAAGGTCATGGACCTTTCTGCAGCGAGGCGCGCACTGGTTCAGACAGAAATTGCCAATCAACACGCCGCAGCAATCCAAGCGACAGCGGCCGCAGGAATTCTTGCAACAGTCACAAGGCCGAGCAGAATTGCGAAGCGGGTGAACAGCGATCCTGCAAACATAGCCCTGGGCAACTGTATTCCATATAGGGAGTGGCCAGGTTATGCAAGGGGCAGAGATTTATTTAGTGAGCTGAGCGAGACCATTCATGGGTATGGCAAGAAATATGAGTTTCAGGCGACGAATTGGTCAAAGTCGGAACAGCATATCCTGGCTTGGCTTAAGCCTACCAAGTTCAGGCCCGATGAGCGTGACGTGGCATGGGCTGAGGATAGGGCGGAGAAGAAAATTGCTGAGGTGATCTGAGTGAGAGGTTATAGGTCGGAAACCAAAGATAGAGGCATGCAGCTAAATCAAGATAAATCTTCCAGGAGGTATTCATGCTTCGGATACGAGAGCACAGCTATGGATGAGTGATTAGGCTTTGCCTGGTGTGCGACCGTAGATAAGTTTACTCGGAACAACTAGTCGTCTAATACTCTACCCTTCATGAGTCAGTAGTAGTATCTGTCGATTGATCAGGTCGAAGGTCAATAGCCGCAGCCCACACGTTCCTCAAAGGCGTCACACTTTCCACCCTCCAGCCCGCCTTCTTCGCCAAACCGCGCCATTCAGCCTCGGTACGCTCCTGGCCATTCACCGTCGCCATCATCGTAATATCGCCATACCGCCAAACACGGGAGCTCCTCCCGTCCGCAAGAACAGCTTCGATAATCACCATCCTCGCCGTCGGCGTAACGCGTATCGCCTTCCGCACAGCTTCTAGAATGCGCACTACATCTGCATCCGCCCAGTTGTGTAGACACCACTTCATCGTATACACTTCGTAGGACGGCACCGACTGCAAGAAATCGCCCACATGGAGCGCCACCATGCGCGCACCTACGTCCGCAAACTCGCCCTCAGCATTGTGAAACTTGGGCCGCACCATGTCCACGACTGAGTCTAGCTCAAACAGCGCGCCGTGCAGTTTGGGATATGCTCGCAGAAGCGCCGCTAGAAAGTCGCCGCCTCCGCCGCCAATGTCGAGCACCGTTGCGTCGCCGAGGTCTTGCCATGCATAGTCGGCCAGTAGCCCTGGGCCCTGGGCGACCGCGCCGGCGCCGAGCGCAGCGTGGAACTTTTCCTGCATGCCCTCCTGCGCCGCGAAGTAGCGGAAGATGCTTTGCTCGGTGCGGCACGTGATTTGGGCTGCGCTGCGGTGCTCGTTTGCGCGGATAGCGGCGGGTATGCTGGAGGCGAAATCGTAGAAGGTTGTCCCATAAAGGGAGACCCAGCGGTGCCATTGTGTCCAGTGGGAGCTCATAAGGAGCGTTGAGGAGGGAGTGTTGGCGTATGTTTCGTCTGTGGCCGAGTAGGCGAAGATGCCATTGTTGTGCAGCACGCGCATGATCTGCTTTAGACGGAGTGGCTGGAGCGAACTGCGAGTGGCTAGTTGGTCAACAGTGAGAGGTTTGGAGGCCAGCATATCTGGAATACCGTGTTCGACTGCTGCGCAGAGACATTTTGTATCGAGGTACGCTGTGCACAATCAGCTGGACTGCTTTCGTATTTTTCATCTTTTTCTGTACCGAGATAGTTTTCAGCGAGTTGCAAGGCCGGAGGCTGGATAAGACGCAACAGTCTGTCCGCAAGGTTGACCGTTTGCGAGGCAAGATCCCACAATCTCTTATCAGGCAATGAGTCGGTCGTCTGGAGTTTTGAGAGCCTATCACCCTTCAACGGCCCTTCAAAGGCATCTGTCGCTTCTCGAATAGCCAGATTAATCTTCTGTAGTGCTTCGTCCATGTTCAGGTAACCTTCAGCACTTGAGGTAAGGGCTATTGGATTGGACAAATTGTGGTATAGATAAGAGCGAGGTACATGCTAGCTAGGGAAAGATGTGTCCCGGTTCCCGACATAACTATGAGTGAGTATCGGCGTCCGAGGATTGATAGAGAAAGCATGATGTTTCAAGGCAGGGCATCGGTCTCTGATCCACATCAATAGAGACAGAACAGCATCAAAAGACCTGGAGTAGATAATGTGCAATCATGAATACATATTGCAGTAAAGCCTTTGAACTGTCTATGACCAACTATAACGTGATAATCTACGCGGCAACGCCGTTGCTAGCCCCACCTTTCTTCGTCGACCTGTCTCTCCCCCACACCAGACCTTCCTCCTGCGCATCCGCCCAAGCCTGCTCAATGATCCTCGCATGCTCCTCACTCCTCGGCCCAAAGCGACACGCAAACTTGACCGGCGTCAATAAGAAGCCCGGAAGTGCTTCGGTAGACGGCTCAATTGGCCTGCCATGCGCATCAGTGGATTTGTGAATATTGAACGCCCACATGATTCGCGCAATATTGATAAATAGAGAGTTGTGTGCAATGTGTAAGCCAGGACAGTTGCGGCGACCGGCTCCAAATGTAAAGTGGTCGCGGAGCTCGGGGTTGGCTTGGGCCATCGATTCGGCTTCGGTGAGAGAATCGTGGAGATAGCGTGTAGGATCGAAGCGCTCTGGATCTTTCCACCGCTTCTCATCCATGTGAATGGCCCTGTAGCACGGGTGAGCGGTTGAACGTCAGTCGAAGCGACTATACTTACCACCAGTTTAGTACGACTACAGATCCTTTGGGGATAAAATGGCCCTTGTACCAATCGTCTTGGGTTGTTGCGTGAGCCGGACCAATCTTGGTTGACGCCCGCCATCTCAGCGTTTCTTTTGCTATTGCTCGGATATAAGGAAGATTTGGCTCATCACTGAAGTCGGGCATTCGCCCCCGGCCAACAACTCTATCGAGCTCCTCATGAGCACCCGAGACAATGTCGGGCCAGAGAAGACAGGCCAGGATTACATTATTTAGCGCCGTAGTTGTTGCATCGCTTCCCGCCTCGATCAGTGCTCCAGCTGCAAATGCGGCCGTGACGTCGGTGATGGAACTCTTTTCCAGCTTCTCCCTCGCCATATCCTTCAGGAAGCAGTCTGGTGCTGTGCCATCCTTGACCTTGTCCATGAGTTTACGGTACATGGCGAGATAGATGTTGGAGTCTTCCTTGTACCACTGGCGAGCAGTCGATTTCCAGTTCTGCAGAAGAAACTGAGGAACGATGTCTGCGAGCATGGGTAGGGTGTCAATCATCCATCCCCCAGGCGCAGTGGCGAGGGAGAAGTGGCGTACAATCTTGAGAATATCCTGGTATGTTGGGTCGCTCAAGCTGGGCACGCGCTGTCCATAGGTGATGACCATGATGGTGCTCGTGGAGTATCTTCGGTTGATGTCGCTAAAGTCCTCGTCGGTCTTTGCATGCAAAATCTCCCACACTGCCTGCTTGGACTCAAAGTCCTGCACGGGCTTGTATGTTGATGCCGTCTGCAAGTTGAGGGCAGACTGGAGAATGTTCCTTATGCTCCGCCACTTTTCGCCATACGGGAGAAAGTTGACGCGCTCGTTGTTGGACACCATATTGATCATGGGGCTCGAGGCTCGAGACGAGTAGATGGACCCGCGCTTGTCCATGAGGTCTTTCACCACCGACGGCGAGGAGAGCCAGATGAAGTGTGACAGACCGACTTTGGTGTAGAAAATGTCGCCGTACTCGTCAGCCCAGTCTTTGGCGATTTTCATCATCTTGTCGGTATCTGCGAGGAGCATCATGCTCCCAATGATTGGTAAGCCCTTGGGCCCTGGAGGCAGATGCTTCATGCGAGGATCGCGCACCCATAGTTTGTACAGGACGAGAGAGATCTGTCCAGTCAGTTTCGAGTCACATTGTATTAGGTGATTGGGAAATTTACCAGGACAACAGAGCCTACCGCGTACAGATGGGGAAACGTTGCCATTTCTGGGGTCGTAGAAGGCAGTGCGCGTTCAGCGCTTTTTCCAATTCTTCTAGATTGGGCATGCAACAGAGAAAACTGGAGTGATAATAAGCCAGTCTCAGCCACAAACGGTCACCGTACAAGGTCACCAAGTCGAGGATTGAGCCGTGGTTCGCACGAGCAAAAAGCGCAGAGGAGCATCAATTCTTGGCGACCGGGTGACGAAGGCGACATGCAAGTCTCCAGGCCTTCTATCCCAGCCAAGTGGGCGAGAGACGCCACCGAGAATTGGTGTGGTGTTGAGGGAGAGGACCTGCATTGTTCTTTCTGCTACGGGCGTGAAAAAGGTCGGTGACCGAGCGTAGTCTCTGCACGTTCGGCGACTTTCCTTCTGCCACTCACCGTTTGGTAGAGGCAAAGACTCGCCCTCACAACTGCACAGGTAATAGCAACTCACTCCACTCACTCCATGGGCTACACAGTCGCCAAGTCCCACCTTGTTGTTGGAGTTCTACTTGCCGCCCTACTCTTCCTCCTGCTTCCCAAACACTCACCCACAACAACCTCGACCACCTACACCCACAACTCTCCCCTCAACATGTCTACGCCGCACAAGATCTACGACGCCATCATCGTCGGCGGCGGCCCGGCAGGTCTCTCCACCGCCCTGGGTCTCTCACGCATCTGCCGCCCAACAATCCTGTTCGACTCGGGCGAGTACCGCAACCAAGGATCAACTGCCATGCACACATACCTCACACGCGACGGCATCCACCCGGGCGAGTTTCGCGCCACCGCACGCCGCGAGATTGAGACAAAGTACTCGTCGTACGCGACATTTGTCAACGCCAAGATTGTCAGCGTGAAGAATACTGATATCCTGCCTGGCTACAAGGGCTTCGAGGCTGTCGACAGCGCAAATAGGACGTATCTAGGCCGCAAACTAGTCCTTGCCACGGGGTCTGAAGATATTTTCCCCACGGACATTGAGGGGTACAAAGAGAATTGGCCAAGTCACATGTGCGTCTCAAAAAACAATAACATCTGAGCCCTGCAATTTGGAAACCGCAAAATTGACAATCACATAGCCACCAGTGCCCCTTCTGCGACGGCTTCGAGCACAAAGACCATGCCATCGGTCTGCTCACCTTCCCCAGCGCAGGATACGCCCACTTCGCCCTCATGAGCCGCACGCTGAACCCAGACGTGACAGTGTTCAGCAACGGCCCTGTTCCCAGCGACGCCGACACGCAGACTGCGCTGGGAAAAGTCAAGGCTACAGGCATCAAACTGGACGAGCGCAAGATCAAGCGTCTTGTCAACAATGGCGAGGGACCTGACATGGGTGTTACGCTCGAGTTTGAGAGCGGTCCGTCGGTACGAGAGAATCACGTCTTACTCAAGAACAAGTCATTTGCTGACATATAATTTTCTGCTGTGCTAGGCAACAGTAGGCATGCTGCTACACAAGCCGCCGACGCGCAGTCGAGCCCAGGCCCTCATCGCACAGCTAGGCCTGAAACTAACCCCACAGGGCGATGTTGAGCTCACCAACGCCATGATGTTGGGTACTAATGTGCCCGGGTGCATTGTAGCAGGCGACACGCAAGAGATGATGAAACAAGCCATTGTGGCAGCTGGAGCGGGTGAGTGATCTACTACTGTTCTCCTCTTTCGTTTCTTATACCACGTCCGCCCATCGCAAAGCTGTAGTCAAGCAAAGCGCTAACCATGTTGTGCATTTGACAGGCGTGCGTGCTGCTGCTGTAATCACAATGCAGCTTGCCGGCGAGGAGGGAGAGCAGGCTCTCGCAGCAGCAAAGAACAAAGATGCCAATGGAAACCTTTAATCTCATGATTGCAGCAAGGTGATTGCGGGATTCTCTTCCAACAGAAATTTTCAAAGAAAAGTGCATGGTCCACACACTTGATATGCTTCAATAGGAAAGTATGATATTGCGGGGATTCAAGTACATATACACCATTATAATAGCCTTGTCTCCATATCCTTCAGTGTCCACTGTGCTTTCATTTCAGTCTCTGGGATCGTCATACTGACGCTATTTTCAAGCCAAACCTACTCTTGGTATACACTCGATTCAGTTAAACAGTCTTAGCAGTTTATATCACCAACGTACATCATTACTGCGCACGTTGCACTTGAATTCCTTTGAAATTTTTCCAGTAGCAGATTATGATTCATGTGCTAACTTCCTCCGTGCTTTCCATAGCCAGTAGTCCTGGGGAACCCAACTGCAGCAAAAGAAAATGAAATTCAGCAAATACACGAAGCAAAACGTTTAGGGGAGCAAGGTTTATTGGTAAACCGAACTTCATATTAGCCAATTTGCACGAAGCTAAGTTACGCTCTAACAGTCTCGGCTCAACCATGGCTCCAAAGCGGCCCAAGACCATCAACGAACCAAAAAGTAGCAGACTTAGGGGCAACAGAAAGATATAAAGATCAAAGAACCGCTCAAATTGTCCATGAAACAACCTCCAAAGAACTTCAGCTCGTAACAAAGTAGCACAAGGGCCGTCCCCAAACTACCACAATAGACCGGTGATGACAACTTTGTCGCTGACAGATTGAACTGAGGTCTATAACGAGCGGAGATGGCCTGTGGAGATTGCGCAGAGTTATCAAGCTATGCGGGACGACTTTTATGGTCAGAAACAAGTTTTTCTTCACCGGCCGAAGCCTCAGATCGTAACAAGTAGCACAAAGGCCATCTTCACTCCACCCGCCTTTGAAGGTGCCAAGGGCATGTCTCATTTAAACAACGGTATGCCGGATTTGGGCTTGTACCCGTTTCGAAGTGGACTTGTTGGACGCAGTGGCTGGCGGGAACGCTGATGTGTTGGTATCATGGTCGAAACGAGCCCGTATGCTGATACTGTCGTTGGCGGTGCCATTGATTGGGGTTGCCTGGGATGAAGACAGGCCGAGGTGGTACTCCAAATGACCGAGAATTTCGTGGGGGCTTGATATGGTCGGATGGTGGGTGAATAGATGAGAGAAATTTGGGAGAGAATTAGGAATGGAAGAGATGGAGGTTATCGGGGCGAAACGTATTATTTATATTACTACCGGATAGCCGCTATGGGCGCTTTCTTTCCCTCGGGTTATTTATTCTTTCCTTCTTGCAAGACGCATTCTCGCCCTTTTGAGAACAAATGTTACTGCCATGTATTCTGTGCGGTAGTGGCGGCTAGCGCAATTGAGTAAGGACATTCACCTGTCGAGAGTTGAAATGGAACCGGTGAAAACTTGTCGTTACTCCTTCCTTGGGAACAGGGGTTAATCTAGCCATGCCCAATCTAGGTGTCAGCAAACAAAACTTAGGTCAGGTCCATAACATGATGAGGAAGATGCGTAGGTGTTGTTGCATTTCATAATAACGTGGTGCGTAGAGAGATAGGACGAAAGTCTTCGTCCGATGCCGCAACCACTAATGCAGCCTCGTCTTCAAACATGATTACTAGAAGCTGAACATACGCATTTAATTGTTCAAGCGGTCAACCCTAACAGAGGATGAAAGGAAGATATTACTAGCACAAGGGTAAAAGAGCTAAGCCACGGAGATTTATAGCCCAAGAATGGGACCACTTAAAGCCTTTGTGAAAGAGTAGATGTCACTTGATTGTTAACCGCTATTGAGCATGGATGACAATACCAAAGGTGTATCCGCCAGATGCCACAGCCTAAATTACACGGTTTGCTCCATGCCAACCAAATGAAAATATCGTGTCCATGTAGCCATATGTGCTCCGTGCCTCGCATCCAGCTCATCTACTACAGCTGCTCCGTAGCTACTGTTCGACCCGAAAGTAAAATCTCATATTCTCAGTGATCTGCAATGGTAGTGCAACTACATCGAATCTGCCTGCGACGACTGGAACATCCTAAAGTATGCGCCTTGTCGGGCCATGAGTTCCGTGTGCGTGCCCCGTTCGACAATCTGGCCGGCAGCCATGACGAAGATGACGTCGGCGTGGCGGATGGTGTTGAGACGCTAGAAAGTGATTAGCTTTGAACGACGATAAAAGCTCAAGTGATGGGGTGCTCAGAAGCTTACGTGAGTGACGAGAATCATAGTTCGACCGCCGTCAATATTCTGGAGTGTATCCTGTACCATCTAAGAGAGTCAGTACGTACAGCCAACACCGCTGGTTCACCTCATTTTGTCTTACCTTCTCCGACTCTGCATCCAAGGCGCTCGTGGGCTCGTCAAGGAGCAGGATCTCAGGGTTGCGAATGAGTGCACGCGCAATGGCAACACGCTGCTTCTGTCCACCGGAGAGTGCAACCCCACCACCTGTTCCGCATTCGCTGCTATAGCCTTCTGGAAGCGAAGCAATTAACTCGGTCAAGTTGGCAGCATCGCAAGCCCGAACAACATCATCCTCAGTGATGTGATCTTCATCGACGCCGAACACGACATTGTCACGTATGGAACCTGCCAACACGTTAGCCTGCTCGATAGGCACTGGAAACCACTCTTACCTCTGTATAGTCGAGGCTCCTGTGATACATATGCGAGCCGTTTGCGATACTCGTCCACATCATGACCTGACACGGGGAAACCGAAGACCTCTAAGCGCCCAGATTGAGCCTCGTAGAAACGCTCGATCAAGGCAAGAAGAGTTGACTTGCCGGAGCCTGAGCTGCCAACAATCGCAACAGTCTGGCCATGCAAGATGCGCAGTGAGACTCCCTTCAACACTGGAACATCTAGTCGAGCTGGGTAGGCAAAGGACACATTCTGGAAGTCAACGGCAATGCCTGTATCCTTCGGCTCGGACTCGCTGTCGGACGATTCGACCGCAGGTCCCGGTACTCGATCGCGCATGGCGAGAATGTTGCTCGCAGCAAGTTTCGCCTTGCTAACATCTATCTAGTGTCAATCAACATGATCAAGTAATCAAACAATTGTACATACTGGAAGTGTAGCCGAATATGGCACCCGCAGCTTGTCCGCCAAAGACGACGGCAATGAAGACGGTGAAGAAGCTAGAAGTAGACATCTCACCACGACTCAGCAGTCTGCCTCCATACCAAAAGGCGAGTGCCAGAGCAAGAAGCTCGACACTTTCGGACAAAGCGAAGAATAGCATGATGGTAGCCGTCTTGTTATGAAGAGTTTTGATCTTGGAGGAGAGGTGTGTCTGGTAGGAGTTCTGCACTGTTGACTCCAGGGTAAAGGCCTTGACCGTCCGTATGGCAGACAATGCATCCGAGGCAAACCGGGCGCTGTCTTCAAAGATCGTCGCAGTTGCTTCAGCAAGGGCCGAGTCCAACTTCCATCGCACATAGCCTGCAGCAAAGACGACGGGTTGTGCGCCAAAGATACCAACCAGTGCAAATTTCCACGAAAATGCCAGGCCAATGATAGCAGCACTGATGATTTGAATAAACATAGACATGAGAAGCCCAAGATTAACGCCAATCAGTTCCTGTAGGTTGGATGGGTCGGATGACAATCTTGCGATGAGAAGACTAGAAGATATCTGATCGAAAAAGTCTATTGGCTGGAGGAGAACGGCGCGGAAGTATTCGAGGCGGTAGAATTTCACGACGTAGACACCGAGAAGTGTCAGCAAGAATCCCATGACGGCATACGATATCAAAGCAGCGATGCCTACGACAAGGAACATGGACGCCCAGAAGTTGGCCTTGGACTGGATCTGGTCGGTGGGTCCTTGGAATGTTTCCAGAACTCTGCCGAGAAGGATACCCTGTGCTGGAAACGGCTGTGCTGTGACGATACAGGCGCAGAGACCAACTACGAAAATTGGCCAGAAACGCTTGTTCTCCTTGGCAATCTCCCAAAGATTAGAGGCAAAGGAGGGTTTGCGGGATTGAGACAAGTCATTGCGCTCAAGCAAAGGTTCCTGGGCAGCGTAGCTTTCGACAGTCGCAGCTTCGTTTGGTGCCAAAGTCTTCTCCGTGGGCTCGGACTGATCATGGTCCGGCTCAAAGTTTGTCTGCGCTTCGTACAGTCGCCTGTACACGCCATTGATACGCATGAGTTCATCGTGGGTGCCCTGCTCTGCAACCTTGCCCTTGTCAAGGACAACAATGTGATCAGCTTGCATCGCACTCCGAATCTTGTGGGAGATGAAGACGGTAGTACGGTTGCTGGAGCGGGTCATGAGCGACTCAATGACCTTTGAGTTTTCATTGTCGAGTGCACTTGTCGCTTCGTCCATCAACAAGAAAGGACGCTGACCGATGAGGGCTCGTGCGATTGCGATGCGCTGCTTTTGCCCGCCCGAGAGTAGCGATCCCTGGTCACCTACATTCGATTCCAAGCCCTGCACTTGTCAGTAGAGCTCCTACACGGAAGAAGTTGACGGACCTTTGGTAGCTTTTCGATGAATTCGGCTGCTCGTGCTTCGCGGCAGGCGCTCTCCACCAACATCGCCTTGGCCTGGGGCGGTGTCTTGTCAAGCTCTGTACCAGAAAGCCCATGCGCAATATTGTCAAATATGGAGGCGTTGAAGAGCTGAGGCTCCTGCTGTACAAGTGCAATTTGGCTTCTCAGCCACTTGACGCTGACACTAGAGATGTCCTGATTGTCAATCAGTATAGTGCCTGACGTTGGCACCAGCCATCGTTCGAGGAGGGAAATAAGAGTGCTCTTTCCAGCGCCAGACGGGCCGACAATTGCGGTGGACGTGCCAGGTGCAAAAGTCAGGTTGATGTTCGACAAGGCGCTTCGATCAGGACGGGAAGGGTAGGTGAACGACAAGTCTTGCAGCTGGAGGCGACCATTCGAGGTTCCAAGCCCTGATTGGACTTGTTCGGACGCTTCTTCATCGGGATCTGCCAGGTTGTCAAGAAGATCAAAGACGGCTCCTGCCGCAGCGATAGCTTTGACAAAAAGTGGCATGTTTGGGCCGAGGGCCATGGTCCCACCAAGCCCAATGAGTGTGGCGAAAAAGACGCTGCGATGCGATTAGTATCATGCGAAAATGGGAAATTGTGCAGCATACGAGAGAATTCGACCGGGGTCTGAGATGCGGCCACTAATGTAGAGATAGGCACCGAACCAAAAGCCGATGGCCCAGGCAATGAACATGAAGAAGTACTGGGCGGCAAACATCATGCCGACAAAAGGACCCTTCTTCTTGCCCACCTTCTCTGCCTGCGCCAAGATGGAGTCGTACTTTGCCAGAAACTTGTTGACTGCGCCAAAAGCCACGACCGTCTTGATGCTGGTGAGCGCATCTTCCGCGACGAGGCTGCATTCCTCGTATCGCTTCAGCAGCAGGCCCTCGAATTTCTGGTCATTGCCCACAATGAAGCCCATTAATGCCATGGTGATGAGAACAACGCCGAGCATGACCAGAGTCAGCTGCCAAGATTGCGAAAAGGCGACGGCAAAGGCAGAGACGAGCATGGACAAAGCTTGTATGATGACCCCAGCACGATCTGCGAGGGCGGCTTGGATCGAGTTGCATTGTGCGGTAATGGTGTTGGACAGGCTGCCGGGGGTCCGGGCATCGTGGTAGGCCACGCTTCGATGCAGGACGCGGCGAAGACACTAGTGCGCAGTCAGCTATGTCCTGCGTCGTCGCCATGCAATGCGCGGCATTCATACCGTGAGTCGCAGCGCCTGGACGGTGCGGTTTGCTGCAAAGGTGAAGCCCAGTCCCCAGACGTAGACGAGCTATTGCAGGATGAGTTAGCTGCCGTGCTTGCACGTGTAGTGGCCGTGGGCGCAACCTACTGTGAACTTGCCAATGAACAGGTACACAAACCAGAGGCTACATGGTGTGTTGTCAGCGCAGAGTCGAGCTACCAGTATGTGGTGATGGGCCAGACGCACGTGTTGGCCGAGATCTGGCGCATAAAGGCGCCGGCAGACTCGGTGCTGGCATCGCTCCCGAAGCCGGTGATGTTGGCGGTTAGGCGGCCGAGGATCAGGGCCATGAGCGGCATGGCTGGGGTGTCGCTGGGTGGTAAGCAGCTAGTCACACGCGGGGAACCGGCTGGTGGGCGCCACACCGCACTACTTACCCGCTCCCGTCGCTAGGGCGGCGACGACACATGCAAGCTGGACGGCGCGGTCGAGACGAGTGCTGAAGGCGAGGACGCGCTGGCAGTCCTGTGAGCAGCTGGAGGAGTCTGGTGTTTAGTTGGCTATACACGTACCAGCAGTGTCTTGAGGCTCGCTTTGGGGGCGGCGTCATCCTGGTCTTTGTCGCCCTGGACGCTCTTGTTGCCCTTCTTGGCCATGGTGCAGCTCTCTCCCAGTCGCGAAAAGTGGATGCAATGAGCGAGCGAGCTGGCAGCGCTGGGTGCAGCAGGTGAGTGGGCAGAGAGATGCAGCGCAGGAGTGGTTTGGAAATTGTGTTTGTGTTTTTGATTGACACGCTGTACTACTCGTGACCCCCTTTGGCCCTCCCACAAGTGTCCGACAAAAGTTTCCGACAAGTGTCCGACCAATCATGTGACCTTCCCCTCTCCAAGTGCCCACGAGGAGCTGCTTGCTGTGTACGTCGTGGCCCCTCTTGCATTGTCCTCCTTTCCTGCAGGCAATGTTCGACAGACAACCCTCGGTCACCGACAACAGGCTGCACGATTACGTTTGCAATGTTGGACTAGCAGACAAAGTCACCGACAAACTGCGTCTCCACGCGCTTCCAGACTATGCCCGGTGCCGGAACACAATCTTTGCTTGGTACGGCGGCAGCAGCTGGCCAGGCATGACGATATTGTCTGGCTTCCCCTTCAGCACGTCCTCAAACTCTGCGTCGTACCGCATAATCAGCTTTGCGAACAGAATCTGCGACCATCGAATGCCGATGTGGCGGCCAGGACATATTCCAGACCCGTAGCCGTACACGAGGAACTTGTTGCTCGTCGTCGTCGACCTGGTCGTGACGGTGTTGCTCGCCTCGTCGTAGAACCTCCACGGGTTGAACTCACTCGCCTTCTCGTAGTAGTCTTCGTCGTTGTGGATCATCCATGCCGGGCTCGTGATGATGCTGCCGGGACGCAGCCGCAGTCCATCCGCCGTCTTGAGCTGCATGGGCTGCCGAACCGAGCGGGTCATACTGACTGATGATTGTTAGCCAACGAACGATTCCTTGTGGGGCGCACATACATAATGTTGGGCCATCCACCCGCAGAACCTCCCGTGTAAAGCTATCCAACCGAGGCAGCGAGCTCATGGCCTGATCTGTCCATTCTCCTCCACTAGCTTCGAGTGCAGTGGATATCTCCTTGCGCAGTGGCTCAACGATATGCTTGTGACGCATCGTTTCGAAGAGCAGCTGTACGACAAGACAGACCACTGGCCCTGCACTGTCAAACCCAGTGAAGATAATTTCATCCTCAAAAATATCCATCTGCCGCTCCTCTTCGTCCTTGTCCACAGATTGCGCATCTCGCTTGATCTGCCCAGTCTCGGCTTTGACGTCAAGGATTGCTTGCAGCAGAGTAGGTTCTCTCTTCGACTTGTCTCCTCTGCGCCATGCATCAACAACTCTGCGAATTTCCGGCCCCACCTCACTCTTCAACGTCTTGAGGCTCGCACGAATCTTGGCGCCGTGGGGTGACAGATACCAGTATATCTTCCGGATTGGGGCCGGCAGCCAAAAGTACATGTGTGCAAACGCTGGTGCTTGCAGGCAATAGTACTCAATTGCCTCGGTGTATGCTCGATTCCTGGCAAACTCTGGGCCCACGAGAAATGCTGCGGCCACGACGTGTGTCAAGTGCCAGATGCCAAGGAAAGCAGGGAAGGCCTCTTGATCTGAGCAAAGCATGAGTCTTTACCGTATGTACTGTGGTGGCACAACCTACCTTGAGCAAACTGATCGAAATATTCTGGAATCGTCTCATCGCTCTGCTTGACCACAGCCTGATGTAATTCCTCTGCTTCATTAGCTTCTCCATCCCTTGCATGTGAAGACATTACAAACTCATATGCTTATTCACCAACAGCCTCACAGCATCGATATGGCTCCGGCCCAGAATCTTCGTATGCAGCCAAAAATGATAACTCTGCTTCGTCAGCAACACCCAGCACAACACCTCCCCAAGCACGAAACCTACATCGTTCACCGCATGCAAGAAGCTCAGCTTCTCCGGTCCCACATTCTTAATCTCCTCTTCTGTCCCCGGAGGCACTACAATCACGAAATCGTCGTTTTGCTGCCACACCGCATACGGCTTGGCTTGCTTGCTGAACTGTATTTTCTTAGCACAAAACTCTCATATTACTTAAGTTTGATAGATGCCCACTTTGTCGTATCCTGCTTGGAACAATGCCCGGTAGTTAATTGGCTTCGTGCGCAAGCGTCGCCATAGGTGCGGCGCGTCACCCACTATCGGTACCCCGCCTAGATGCCGCTTTTTCTGCTGGTTGTTTAGATAGTCGAGCACGAGTATCGTGATAATCATAGCCACCCCAATGAAAGCGCTGTTGGCGATGGGCTGGGCAAGGAACGACCCGGATAGCCACATCCCTCCTCCAGTTACGGGTTGTAGCATGTTTTGATGGAGAGGGTGTGAGCAAGACAGGTTATGAATATAAGCTTTTTAAACGAATTTGATTCTACTTCAATTCCTTCTTTTGCTTTCCTACTTCATATTTTGGTAGTCGCACCTGTTGATATGCTGTTCTGCTTCTGGTTGCTGTGTGCTGACGTGCGTGCGGACTAGTCGGTCACCGATCCAATCGTGTCGAGTATAACGTGCAGCCTCGCTACTCGGATTCCGGGCTTACACTCGTCATAGATTGTGATTGTAAAGGAGGCTTCTTTATTGGAAATTAGATGCCAGATGCTGGTCATGAGCCTCGCTATCAAGGTAGCCATGCCTCTGTCACCATTTCCCCACATGTGGAGCATCCTCGAGCGTGAGGCGGAGGGTGTAGCGCAGATTAAGTTGTCCATCAAAACTCAAATTGGGTATGCTTAAGCTTTGTCTAGAAGCTTATTAGGCAGATTATTACAAGGGTTTGTCTTACCAGGTCTCGGAGAGGTCAACTCGAGTCGACACTAAAGCCCTTGATAACAATTAGTTAATAATAGAATTTCTTTTATGAAGTCATGCTAAGACTAATTGTGCCATCCGCGCGTAAATGACGCTATACGGACCATAAGACGCCTACAAAACATGCAAAAAAAGACCCTCTCCAACCCCCCAAAATTCCCCCAATTTAGTCCTTTGCACTCCACAATTCCACCCATCCCAAAATCGTCTTCACATCGCGAGCAATGTTGCCCATCAGCGCCGACGCACCTTCTGCAAAACAGTCCTGCCCAACCCCATGCACAAGCTTCTCGCGCTCCTCGACCAGAACGAGGAACTTGGAAAACCGCGCTTGCAGCATCTCCCGCAGATAGCGGCGCTTGGCCCGCGCTGGCACTTTGAAATTCCCAATGTACAGACTGCTGGATTCGGGAGACGGCTCGCTGGCTAGACGCGACCGACTTGTTCCGCTGGATTGGCTGGCCCGTCTGGTTCCCGTCATGAACTCATCGTGGACCGTCTTTTGCATAAGGTCTAGCACAATCCTGACGCTGACCATTGCGAATAAGTAAGCGATACTGTCCTGTCCGCAGCTCTTGCACCGGTGCAGTCTGGACAGACACTCGTTGGTCTCTCTTTCCATGACGAGAACGCTGCCAATGGGGATCAGCCCACGGCTCTTTTGTTTTGATTTCAGTCCCCGAATGCGACGCAACAGCGCTGAAAAGCATTCACAATTCGCCCGGCTCAGGTCCTTTCTTGCTCCATCTTCGAAAAAGAACGGAAAGTCATCGCTGGGGCTGGGGTAAGTTGGGTTTCGGCTTACTGCGCCTCTCTCTCTGCGCTGATCTTGGGGTGCGTTCTGGAGAAAGTCGAGCCCGCTGCCCAACGTCTGGTTTAGTGATGATACGTTCTCCAGGATAGAGGTAAAGTCTGATTGGGGAAACTTGTCTGACTGTATACCCGCAGAGCGCACGGAGCTGTTCCCTGAATTGTCCTGCTGCAGCAGAGACTCGGTATCAACGAAGCAGAATAAATCTTGGGCGCTCATCTCCATCATCGCAGGGGAAAGAAGATTGGTGTTCTCGACTTGATCTGTATAGCCTATCATGTTTGCCTGCCTGTCGTCTGACATGGTCGAGTCTTCAATGGATCCAAGCATCGTGGGAAAGCCGAAGCTATTGTCCATTTCGAAAGGGGAAGAAACCGCGGGAAAAGTCAAAGAATCACCTGAGGGCTGCGAGCTGGCTGCCTCGCTAGAGTCGCTCATTACCGGGAGCTCGAAATTCGTCGTTACAGGAGTCCAGACATCTGGCCCCTGGGTTGGCTCTGGCAATGGAACTCTGCTTGCTTCGCCATTCTCTGGTCCCTTTCTCTTCTCGCGTGGACGGCCCTTACGATGTGAGACGCTATATACGCAGTCTAACTGCTTAACGGAACATCTGCGACAGGACGGCTTCTGAGAACCACACTTGATCTTCGCAGCGTGGCAAATATCGCACGACATCCGATACTTTAGCCTCCGCCCTGGGGCGTCTTGTTCGGGCATTTGCGGTGTGTGGCTTGGAGTTGACAGGTGTCTCTGAAGGGCACTCCCACGGCCGCCCACTCTGTATCCTGCCACAGATTAGTGACATTGAACTCGGCGTTTGTAGTGCAAGACAATCTTTCCCGTATTGCAGGGCATGGCCAAGGCTCGCAGGATGCAAGATATATTAGTCGCACACCTTCTCAGCACCCCCGTTACACTTTCGTACACGACGTACTTTTACTGCAGTCAGCAATTGCCTCGCCGCTCTGCATCTTATCTCGTTGCATCAGGTTCGACAAACTGCACTGGTCGGCCGCCGAGTCCCACCTATGCGACACACTCTGAGTTAAGGAAAGCGCTGAAGGGCTGTGGGACCCCTGTACTTCCACGTGATCGTGAGATGTGGCACGGCGCTACTTTAGAGTCATGGCGGCAGGGCGTGAGCCTCTCGACCTGCAAACATCGACAACCACCGCCCTCCAACCGTTACCTTGCGAGAAATCACACCTTGACAATCGGAACGGGCCGTCGCGAAGTTCCCGAACGGCAATTCGAGCCAACCGCCCACGTCGGGTGGCTGCTGACTTTCCCCGCGCCCAGAACGGCGTCGCCGAGTGTAACACCAATTAAAGGAATCTCTGTTCCCGTGGCGTCTTCATCAAGTACATGTTGCTGCTGCAGAAATTCATCCCGCAGGACTGCACGCAGCGTCAGTGGCGGAATCAACAGCTCTCGGATGGATCCCGATCATTGTGCCCACTCTGCCAACCGCTAGCAGGGGTCAAATTCTGCTTACCTGGAAAAATGGTTCACGCATGGATTTATTTTAGCACGGTGCTCACAGCAAAATGTTCAGCTAGCAACCCGATAAGGCACAATAGCATTCAATCCCTGCTAGCGGTCGACAAAGGTGGGCTGAAAGTATGGTTCATGGAACTGCTTGGCCTACCATTTCTGAGACGTGTTTGAGAAACGCCGTTCTTACTCCCAGCTCTATCTCTTCTGCGATAATGCAATCAAACAGCTGCAAATGCCCTCTAAACAACCTGCAGCGAATGGGTGACCATCTAGGTCGAGACTCGCTTCCAGTTGACAAGATCTTACAATTCGGTTCCGAGTTTTCCGCCCATCTACAGACCATCATCGAGTGCGAGACCTGCGTTGCGACAAAACGCGTAGCCAACACATTATCTCAAATCACATTCCGACTGATATGTTTCTACGAGGCTGCTTATGTAGATGCTGTCGACAACCTGTCAAGCGACGTCAGTTCAACAAGCTCATCAAGCGGCTCAAAATCCCTACCAACTTCCCCTCTCTCATCACAAGGTAGAGGCTACTCTCCAACCCCACCAGCACTCCAACGTCATCCTGGTTGCAAGTCGGTCGCCCGAGAGATGAAACTTGGCGAGATGCTCATCGACGGTTTGGAGGGACGACTCCTCGTTCGAGTGGTGCTGATGGACGCATGCTTGGACCTCAATAAGAAGATACAGGAATGGAAGGCTAGGATGGAGGAGTCTCTAGATTTGGAGGACCAGCAGTACCTCGCACAGTACAATGCGGTGATTGGCCGTTGTCTTGACCGGCTGGCCAATCTTATTGGCCTCTTGCGTCTTGATGCCCTTTCTTCGGATCGGTCATGAGCGCCGTAGGCCGACGTAGAGACATTGCTAGTGAATATTAGCCGCAGGAACCGTCGCCAAGCAAGAGGCTATCTCTTCGCCAAAAGCGCGCCACTCTACGAACTAGAAGTTGTGCAATCAGCCGCTTCAATCAATTGCTACCGTTATTCTAGCTTGCACTGCCACTTTTGACATATTCAACTTGAAGTTTTCGGGTCATGTGTATCTGCTGGAACCAGCACTTTGAGACAGAAGGTGTGTAGTAGCCACAAGGCTATATGCAAGAAGCACTACGAGGGAATGCGGAGATGCTCGGAACGATACTCTACTAATCCGGATCTAGGATCAACTGGTTGGTCATGGAATGAGTAGACGTCCAAAACCATCGATCGTTGGTAGCTGGTGGTCGGTCACCGACCACCAGCTAGCTCAAAAACGCATCCCTTACAATGTTTAGTTGCACTGTACGCCCGTTCAGCAAGAATACCGGCACTTCACCATTTGTTGACAAAGCACCGCTCACACTCGAAAGACTGTTCGTAACACAACCGCCAAACATGGGCATCAACAAGTACTCTGCAAAGTCTCTCGATGGTGATGTACCTGAAAAGCCGTTGGTGTTTGTAGTCGAAGGTCGTTACCAGAACTGGATCAAACCTATCATCTTACTCGAATGCCTTGAGGCCAGTTATGATACAGCGTGCCTGGACGGGCCTGCGACGAGGACAGACTGGTATACCAAGATACACCCACAAAGATACGTTCCAGCTCTGATCGATGCAAACAATGGCAATCGAGTCACCTCATGGGACAGTTCCCAGATTCTTCAATATCTGGCAAACAAGTATGACAAAAAGATGCTATGGGGTGGGTCAAGTGCGGCGGAGCAGCTCGAGATTGGCAATTGGCTGACATTTGAGACTGCTTCTCTTGGGTACAGTTGCCCAGCAAACGTAATGCCCACTCATATCTGACTATCATAGACCAACAGCCAAGTACTGGGTTTGGTACGCTATACGAAAAGAGGAAGATCGTAACCCAAAAGCCCAAGAAAAGTAAGGTGTGAAACCTGCAGACGCATGGTCGCTCGCTAACAACCCCGCAGAATGCTGAATGATCTAAAGATCCAATACGGGATTCTGGACAGACACCTGTCCCAGCCTGGCCAACAGTGGTTAGGTCTTGCAGACCGACCAACCATTGCGGACATCGCCATTTACCCGTTTGCCGATGACCCGACGATGGCCCGCATGGGCATAGATAAGACCGGGTTCCCGGCGCTGAAGTCATGGAGTGACAGATTTGCGAAGATCCCCGGCGTGGCAAAGGCTTATGCGGAGATGGATTCTCGTAAAGAGATCGAAATAGGGACTTGAAACTATTCTGTGATTGGATACAACATCTCAAAGGTTGTAGCAGAGTGTCAACTCGTGAGTAGTTAGCCCACAACTTTGTGTTAGATAGTTGCAATATCTTCGACAGACCGAGATCTACCAACATTGTAAACCTAATTTTCCATTGCTTCAGGCCAACTTTTGGTGGCTCGGTGACCGAAGGTCTGCTGTGTGACCTCATTTCCTCAACATTGCAGACGGACTGCGGGAGGCTAGGACCAGCCTTTCCTTAGCAGCACGGCTGAGAACATTTCGAACTTACTCGACTAGCACTTACACTCCAAAGCAACATCTGCCTAGACGCTTTGTCAGCTCGCTTTGATCTTCCGTGCCAATGTATCCCACCAATTATCTTGATCGAGCGCAGCAGTTGCTTGCAGATGTGCCACTGATAGGTAACGGACACTAGAACCCATTGCCAAATCCAATGACTAACCTTACCAGATGGACATAACGATTTCCCGTACATGATTCGCGGCTGGCATCTAGGACGTATTGCAGATTCAGAGGTTGATGCAGAGCGTATGCCGATCGCGCATACAGACATTACACGGCTGCGAAAAGGATGTGTTGGAGCTGTATTCTGGAGCGCATATGTACCCTGGTGAGCACATTGTGGCTTTATTTGGCTTTTGTTTACTGATGCAGAACCAATCAGTCCGGAGCCAAGTGCAAATAACGACTTCTCCACTGCCGCCCATTACGAGAGCCTATACGCCACTCTCCAGCAAATTGACATAATCAATTCTCTAATCGAGAAATACCCTCATGCACTTGGCCTGGCGCAAAGCTCAAAGGAAGTATGGGATATTTTCAAATCTGGACGCATAGCGGGTTTGATTGGAGTCGAAGGTCTACATCAAATTGCCAACAGTGCAAGTGTCCTCAGAACTTTTCGTCGCCTCGGCGTTCGATACATCACCTTGACTCACGATAGCAATAATATTTATGCCGATTCGACGGTAAGGCCTCCCGTCTTGCAATTTCATCTGGTTGCGACTGACCGTGTCTTCAGAATGCCAGGGAGCCTGCCCACCACGGCTTATCCAAAGAGGGCATCGCGATAGTGAAAGAGATGAATAGAATTGGGATGTAAGTGATCGCCTACTAGAACTACCAAAGCTAACTTCAGAAGGGTCGTCGATCTGTCGCATACATCTGTGGCTACTCAAAAGCAAGTACTAGCGTTGACCAAGGCACCGGTGATTTTTTCACATTCATCCTGGTAAGGAATCCAATATCAGAGGCATGAGTGTAAGATACTGATACAAACCAAGCTCTGCGTTGACAAAACATCCACGAAACAGTCCAGACGAGGTTTTAGACGCACTCAAAGCGAATGGTGGAGTTTTCATGGTGACCTTCTTACGCAAGCTGACCGATGCCGATAATCCAACGCTTGAAAAAGTAGCGGATCACATACAGCATGTAGGAGAGCGGATTGGTTATGAGCACGTTGGAATCGGCTCTGATTTCGATGGAACGATGCAGACGGCGTCGGGTTTGGATGATGTTTCAATGTTCCCATACCTCATTGCTGAGCTCCTCAAAAGAGGAGTGGAGGAAGCATCAATTAAAGCTCTGGCTGGACTTAATGTCCTTCGTGTCCTGGACGCTGTTGATCAAGTGTCTGAGAGTATGATGACGCGAAATGTAGAAATGCTACAGGACACGATTGAACCTGTGTGGGGCGACGAGATACGAAACGAAGTCAGGAAAGTGCGTGGTATTTATGATTAAGATTAGCTCTCAAATTGAAGCTTTGTAGGCAATATTTTGAATGAGCATGTTACTATTGTGTTCTTTTCCAAAGTAACTTTCCTCCATCTCCTCGTCCAAATATCGGAACATGAACATAATCGTGATAGCTCCACATCAGCTGGTACAACCAGACGATGAGTACTGCTATCCAAAACGGGCAGTTTCCGTCTTCATCAACACGCCATGTTGTAAGTCGTACGAGGCGTTTCAAGAAAGGTCTCCACCCCAAATCAAATATAAGCTGCCCGTATGTTCTCTCTTTCCCTTCAATTTTGTGGTACTTGGGGAAGGACTCCAGATAGCTGATATACTCAGTGGGCAGGCCACTCTCCTTTGCGCCTTCCAGAAAAAGATTCTATTTTGAATTCAGCACCGTGTATCTAAGAAAACTCGAGCAAATTATGACTCACCAGATACCGAGCGCTGGGTGTGCCGTTGGGTCTTTGGGGCCATTTGGCTTTCAGAGTGTATACTGTCAGACTCATGCCAGGGTCTCTCCGCTGCTCCATCAGCTCTTGGGCCTCTAGCTCGATAAGGTTGTAAACAACTCCGCTACCTTCGGTGACTAAAAGGCGATGGAAGTCCGCCGGAGATAAGAGATGCGCAACACCACAAAGCGGAGGCACATCAAAACACACGCGGTTGTGCGTGAGCCGAAGGTTTTCTCGCCTACCGTCAGGGAATCTTTCAATACTAGCATAGCAGGGTTCTGAATATGGAATTCCAAAAACGTCAAACGTAAAGTAGTGCGTAGGTACACGGACAGTTTTTGTGGCTAGTGGCTTAATATTCCGTCCTTTCATTGAGCTTGCTTTCATATTTGATCCGTAAGCCAAGTACCACAAAGGCCCGTCTGTAGTGGTCCGAATTCTGCTCATCGGAACATTTTTGTTGCTTGTCATTGTGTAGAGGTTGATAGGCTGCTCAAAGGATTCGTGACAGTTTTGTAGTCATTGGACAACGATGCATACTCATCTCGGCTTCCGAGGCTCAACACGGCTGGGAATATTGGGCCCACAAAAAGGGCGCGCTAACACTGCATTCAAGTGTAGCTATTCGCTATTTATGCCAGTAATCTTGCCTGTGATGCAAGGAAACAATAGTCTATCATGGGAAATATCAGTAGAAATCAACATGTACTTATGGAATAGCTTACGAACAAGAATGATTTGGGCAGGTGAAATGGATAATTTTGGCAAGGATCATACTCATTGGAGATAGTGGCCAGAGACACTTTCCTCGCTTAATAAGGGATAGTTATCGTGATGAAATCCGTGTTTGCTATTCTTTCATAACAGCTTTAGTTTGGGCTCTCCCCCCAAAATGCGATCTCTATCCGAGATGTTTTCCTGCGGGCCCTAATGAAAAGGCCTATAGTACTTTCTATCAGGATTGATTGAATCTGATTCCCTCGTCTTAAAGTGCCGTATGCACCATGACTATGAAATATCATCATCGATGTAAAACCCTAAGCTTAGTATAGAGCGAAAGGGAGACAACTATTCTCAAATGTAACAAGTAATCATTGAGCTGATAATAACGATTAAAATATATAGAACCCAACCTGCTTGGATGTATATCTTAACCGAAAACAATCTACAGAGCGCTGCTATCTATTCTGGCCTTTGGGCCCAGATTATAGAATGCCGCACTGCTGTTCGATACGTTTGCATGTCGACTTCAAACCGATCTAGTATGT
The DNA here is from genome assembly GCA_020747015.1 of Pyrenochaeta sp. MPI-SDFR-AT-0127. NCBI lineage: Eukaryota > Fungi > Ascomycota > Dothideomycetes > Pleosporales > Cucurbitariaceae > Pyrenochaeta > Pyrenochaeta sp. MPI-SDFR-AT-0127. Next base: position 172,203 of record JAGTJM010000041.1, read on the forward strand.
TGTCCCAATCGGAATCCGTGATCCCCAGCATTTTTGCATTTGCAATCGCAGACATGTTCATCACCGCTGCTCGCATGCATTTTCGACCTCGTACATCGAGCTCCCGATTCGCCTGGAATTTACCGACCACGATGTCCATGGTTTCTACATTTACATTGGCGAAACCACCTTCTTTTAGTTCTGAAAGGATTATGTTTCTCGGGTTTGGGCTTTGCATGCATTTGTCTGCAAACTTGTGGAGGACATGGAATGCAGTTGGATCTGGGCCGGATACGTTCTCGTTCGCCGCCGGCTCAATCAATTGTATCCATCCGCCAGGCTTGACACATTCCATCAGTCTACCCAAAAACTCTCGGATCTGCTTCTCAGAGACCCCTGGGAAGACAAATCGCTGGTGAACAAGGTCGAATTGCCGCCACCACTCGGCTGGCAGATCCCTAGACAGATCCATTAGAACCAGAGCAACGTTCGCTGGTAATAATCCAGGAGGCGGAAACAACTCCGGCCTGTTACATGGTTAGTTAGTGTAAAATCCGTACATAAGATACGGCGGCAGCCCTTACGCAATGTCAAACCCCACGAATTCAGTCTCTGCCGGGAATAGTGTGGAGGCATCACAGAGCCAAGTACCTAAACTCATGTCAGCGTGTGCAAAAATTAGATAATAGCTTGTGAGATACCATCAGCAGTCGCAGAATCAAGTATCTTTTGGTTCTTTTGACTGTAGTCAATTGGAGCTTTTATTAAGCCGCCGAATGAACCCTTAATCCATTCATGCTGAATCTTCATTCTCTCGATCTCTTTCCGATTATGCGGTAGCATGTACGCTTTCCTAGTCTCCTCCAATGCATTTCCCTCAATATTAGACTCCAAAGATACTGTCATTGTAGTTGTCGTGATCCTGATAGCTGTGTGTATAGGTGAGATTCCTCAGAGCACGCTTTAGGGGTTTCAGCAGTTAAGCAAGCTTGAACGAAGGTTTTAGAAGATATTCTAACCGTATGTAGAGTGTCTCGAGCAGTCGTTGGTTGATTGTTGATGCATCATCAACTTTACGACGGTCACCGAGATTCTCACATCTTCGGCTTGCGACCTCTGCTACCTCTTCACAGATTTTGGCTCAACCACCTGGAGCGAAAATGGAACCCGAAAAATCTGGCAGAATCATTTAGTCTGTTAGTGTATCTATGGGCATATCGAGATATCGACACCAGCCGAAATCATTTGCCCAAAAGAGCCGTCTTGATGACAATCTGAGAATGCTCTCCTGTCGTGCGCGGGATAACAACGCGTGGTTTATGAAACAGTTCGGTAGGGCACTTAACCGACAGGGGTCGAAAGATTCATCACGTATCGATCTTGCAACAGCAGAGAACTGGCTTATTCGCCCTGATCTTCTGGAGTTGTTGCGGAAGAACTGTTGGAAGAACCTAGAATCCAAGCATCTCTCTTACGCTACTGGTTTAGGTGGAGCACCAGAGTTACTCGCGGCCGTGTCAAAATTCTACAACTGCTTCTTCGCGCCAAGCATCCCAGTCGAGCCGGAACACCTGGTGGTGGGTCCTGGATGCAGCTCCATTCTTGATACGTTGATCAATGACATTTGCGATGATGGAGATGGGCTTCTTGTGGCAGCTCCTATGTGGGGTTCGTACCTCATGCACAATTATGAGGGAATATATTAAGGCTGATATGCACATTCTGCAGGTAGTTTTGAGATATCAGCCGTCCTTCGAAACAGAGTAAAGATTATTCCTGTACAAGTACCTTCCGGCCGATCTGGATCCGCAAACGAAGTGGTTGGAGCATATCGGGATGCTGCAGAGAAATCGACCTGCAACGTACGTGGTATATTATTCTGCAATCCGCATAACCCATCAGGTCACATTTGTCCTGTTGATATTATAGATTCTCTTCTTCAATACTGTGAGCAAGCGGATTTCCATTTCATTTCGGATGAGATCTACGCTCTGTCAAGCTTTGGTTCTATTGGAACAACAGCGAACGGAAACAGGACGGCATGCGAGCCGGTATCTTCTCAGTTCTTTTCAGTTCTACAAAGAGACTTGAACGGGTTAGGTGTAAGAATGGCAAGAGTGCACCAGATTTACAGCATCAGTAAGGACTTTGGAAGTAGTGGGCTCAGGCTGGTGAGATTCTTTTACTTGTAGACATCCAATTTATCAACTGACATTCAACAAGGGATGCCTAGTTACGCAAGATAACAAGGAATTGCGGATGTCACAATCTATCCTCAACAATGCGAAGATTTGTAACGTTGCTGCGATCATGATTATCCCAATCCTCGAAGATCTTTCAACGCTTGCGACACTGGTGAATATAAACAAAGAGAGGCTGCGCGAGGCCGCAAGAGTTGCTATTCAGTTTGCAGAATTTCACGAGCTGGAATACATTAAGCCTGCTGCGGGACTATACGTATGGGTTAGGTTATCTGCTGAATGTACAACTTGGGGGGAGGAAGAGGATTGTGTTCAACAGTGTGCAAACCGTGGTGTGATGGTTGGAAGCGGTGCAGATTATGCTGAATTTAGGCCTGGCTGGTATCGTCTTACGTTTGCGGTGCCGCAACTCGATTTGTTAGCCGGACTTCATCGCATTGAGGATGCCATGGGCTATTCCGCTAGGTTCCAACCCGACTCGGACTTTAGATCTTTATCGAGTTGGCGGCTATCGAAACTATTGAGTTCATGGGTAGCACCGACATTCATGGGGTGGAAGCAGCGGTTGAAATTGCTAGATACATGGGTGCTAGCTAGGTAGTTGCGTAGTTGAATTTCGCGGCGAATGTCTGTGTATTGTTCTGAGTTGTAAAGAGGTTTAACAACTCAAACAATGCTCGGCGTCAGACGCCTTTTGAGGTCTTCGAGGGGAACCCCGGTGGTTGACGTCTCTATAATCTTCATCAATATTGATAAGTCCAAAGATGCCAAGCAGGTAGTAAAAGATTTGGTGCGATGTCATCTAGCTCTCAAATGTCTCTAGTAGGCGTTTTGGGTTCTCACCTTGGATATACAGGCCACATAACCTACAAAGCAGGTCGGATACTGTGCATATTGAATCGAAAGTTGCTTTCACCGTTATAGCATCATCTACACAACAAGGTGGGCACCAAATCCATTATATTTGATCAAATTCATAGAGATTGAATATTGAAGATGATTAATCATAATTAATGTTCACGAGTTTGTAAATGAAGCAGGTTCAGAATAGGTACATTCGCCAAAAGCGCGATCTAAGTTATGAAGTAACCTTTATATTCTTGGAACAAGCTGCACCCGACCATTGGGTAGCCCAATCCAACTGTCGCTGTAAAGCGTAACGCCATCTGTACCTTTCTCGTGAGTTAGTGCCAAGTGGTACAAACTCAGTAGCTCGGCCACTATAACACGCAAAAGGATATCGGCAACATGTTTCCCCAAGCATTGACGCGGGCCAAAACCGAATCGCCACATATTGTGTCGTCGTGCCTGAGTTGCGTTTATTAGCGTGTGATCCAGTATACTCTATGTGAAGTCAGTTGTTACCTGGTCCTTCCGCCCAAGATGTCTACACGGATCGTAATCTTTCGCGTTCTCCCAATATGAATTCTCAACGTTGATTGCGTAAGCATCCACGATAACATCAGTCTGTACTGTTGTTTAGCGAACACTTTGCGCAAAGTTATGGGTAGAACCGCATACTCTCCGAGGTATAATATAGCCGTCAATCAATTTGTTGTCTTCGGCAGCTTCTGGGTTTGAAAAAGCTTAAGTATGTGCGTCAGCCAGAGTGTATTTGCCACAAAACCACTCCAGTAATACTTACGCAGCACAGGGTGAAGTCGAGATGCTTCAAGCACGCAAGCAGCCAACAAAGAATCCTCCCTCCGAAGATAATCTTCATATGTCTCAGGCTTTGTGATGTATGTTTGCATCTCTAGAAAGACTCTCTGCTGAATGTCCGTATGTTGAGCGAGTCTGAGGATGTTCCATGCTACTGCATGGGTGGTAACATCAAGGTTCGCAAACATTGATTCGTCTAGCGTTTGGAGTAACTGAGATTGTCAGCAAGTGTATTGCAAAGCCGCTCACATTCCCGAACCTCACGCATTGTCAATTTCTTCTGTTGTACTGCCTCCCAGAGTGCGGCAATTGCTCCAGACTCTTTCTTCGGAGCCTTTTCAGCTGCATCACGTACGAAATCTTCCCACTTTTCCTGAAATTCGCGAAGGCGGGGGAGTGCTGAACCAGGAAGGTATTTCGTGACCTCGAATCGATTGATGCCGCCCAAAAAGGCCTCCTTGAAGAGCTGTTCCCTTGGGGGTCCCAAATTAGATAGTTTGTGTCGCTGTTCTATGGTGAGGCGACCAAAAAAGATGCTTGCGACCATAAAGAATGGACAGTACTTCAAGTCGTTGGCTGGGTCGATGATAAGCTCACCTTTGGAACTGTTCAAAGATTTCAGAAACTCCCTAGCATCGGAAATAAATATGCCAACCCGATTGACAGATACGGAACGCGTGAAATGACCGTCAAAGTGGCCCCTGACCCTTTTCCATCTCTTTTGACTGACGACTCCAACGCACTCCCCTAGCAGTTCAGCAAAAAGCCAACCAGCATTGTTATCAGAAGACTTTATATGAACATGAGAGTCCTTGAAAAACGTCTTGATGTGGGACGGCTTCGTCATAACACTGGGGTGCATTGTTAGAAACGTTGTAGGTTTGCTATCAGGGAGTAAGTCAACGCGGCTACCACCACTCTACTCACATTTCGCGCTTGAATCCAGACCAGATACTGTAAATCGAACCATGTTGGCTTCTCCACTTCTGAGCAGCTTTTCTCCCATTGAAGAATTTCTCTGTTCCTTGCCCGTTTGGCCATTGGAACGGGACACCCGGCAGCGCTTTCTTGCGAGGCACTTGGCGTGGAAGCCCAACCTGCCGACATATAGCCTGAACTCCAATTAGTACACCGGATTACGTCTGAATAAGAGACATTTGTGGTTATCTCACACCTATGACAGCTTTCACAAAGTCAGCCTTTGTTACCAGCGCGCAGAACACAGCTGTAATTAATAGAAACGGCGCTGCAAAAGCATATGACTGAACACTAAAAAGATCCTGGAGAGCTTTAGAAATCATGATGAATAGTGTGAAGGCAGGAAACTAGAGGGAACGTGATTTTGATGGGTGTTTCCAATCGCGATAAAGGAAGTAGGAGAACTACCATGACAGTACAATGCTGAGCGTTTCCACTTCTGCAGCCATGAATCTACCAATGTGTCATTATTCGGTGTGTCTAGCAGTCGGCGGCCGATGCTCAGGCACTCGGCGACCGACGATACCAAATATGCTTATGCTACACGATGTATGTCTCTGCCAGTATGGCAACATCAGTCCCGTGTCTTATCTACTATATTTGTCAAATTTGCATAAATCGATGTTTTAAGCGTGGATCCTAATTTGTAAAGCCTGTTCTTCGCCACGATGGATTTATCGCCAGTCAATTTGTGCGAGTTATTCGCTCAAGCTGTTGGACGGTGCCCCGATAACCTCGCCGTCGATCATGACGAAGGCTGCTTGACCTACCGCGGACTTGATGATTCTTCAACGGTATTCGCAAGAACCTTGGTTAGTCTTGGCGTCAGCAAAGTAACACCTGTTGTTCTTGTGACAGCTCATGGGAGCCTCAACATCATCGCCATCTTAGCAATTCTGAAGGCTGGGAGCTGTTTCGTCCCGATTGATAGGGGCTCATGGTCTAAAGAAAGGATCGAACAAGTCTTCGACACGGTTCAGTGTTCGCTAGTCATCAATACTACCGCAGAGCCGTTTACACCTCCTCACGAGTCATGCCAAGTCCTGAACATTCAGATCATCCCGCGCGCTGGCCCTCTTGAGCGACATCTTGATCTACCAAGTCTTAGTATAGACCCGGATGATACTGCGTGTATCATGTTCACTAGTGGCAGTACTGGCCGGCCCAAGGGTGTGATGATTTCGCACAAATCATTGTGCTTGTACTCCACCACACAACTTCTCAATATGGATATCCAGCCTGGAGATCGATTGCTTCATATCTTATCTGTCGCCTTCGATGGTGAGTTCCTTTCTTATCTTCCCTCCAATCTATTTTGACAATCATGCAGCATGTGCCTGTGTTTTATTCTCGGCTCTCTGCAATGGCGGGACAGTTGTCCCCGCGGTACCGGCAGATCTTTACCAGAAAGCCACTTCGTGCACTGTAATGGCGGCAACTCCATCTTTACTACATAACTTGCCGACACCAGCCTCGGATGAGCGAATGTTCTCCAACATGCATACTGTCATTCTTGGCGGCGAGACTGCCGCCCCTGATCTTCTTGAGTCATGGATTGACGCAGGCGTCCGCATGTTTACGGCATACGGCTTGTCTGAGACGACATCTATGGGAACAATTCACCGAGTTGAACGTGACCCTGAGACTGGTAGGATAAACCCTTTTATAGTGGGAGCCTTCATGGATGAAAGCCCCATCTACCTCCTCGGCCAGGATTTGGCTCAAATAGCCCAGGATGGCGTTGATGGTGAGATTGCAATTGGAGGCAGTGGTCTCACTAAAGGGTACTATAAAGACGATCATAAAACGAAACTTAGTTTCATTGAATGGAATGGCCTTCGATTGTACAAAACTGGCGACTATGGACGATGGATACGAGGACCGTCAAATAATCGTTTACTGGAGTTCGTTGGGCGCCGTGACAGGTGTATCAAGAACCAAGGGTTCTCCGTGAACCTCGACCGAGACGTGGAAGAAAAATTGTATCTCACTGGACTATCTTTAGGCGTCAAATCTGTTCACGCCTTAGCTACTGACTCGGGTATTATTGTGGTGGTCACACCCTCGTGTGTTGACACTGTTACACTGCTCCAAAAAGCGCAAGAAAATATGTGTTCGTATTGCATACCATGTCGGATCGAGGCAATCGAGGAATTCCCACTATCATCCAGCGGCAAGGCCCAATCCCAGAAGATTTTGGATGTAATTGCAAGCATTGAGAACAGGAAAGATCCTGGGACCCAAGTGTGCCGAGAGGTAGCGAAAAAGGTTGAAACCTCAAGAACATGTCCGACACCCGAAGACCAGAACCTTTTAGAAGTTCTCCGCGCAGCTGGGGAAGTGCTTGGATGCTCGGGCGGAAAGCGCCGAGATATTAAGGGTGAGGATACCTTCATTGAAATGGGTGGATCCTCCCTTCTCGCGATTAAACTTGTCTCTGTTCTTCGCCGGCTCAAGCTACATCTCTCCGTGAGAGATTTATTTTCCTGCCGGACGTTTTCAGAAATTGCGAGATGCGCCTCAACCACAGTGCCGCCCGACCCGGCGGCACGCTGGATTGCGGAAGACCCATTAACTGCACGAAATCTTGCCGATCTTCGAGCAAAAGCATGCACCGGGCTTGGATATACGGGTGCGAAGTTCGACATTGGACCTTTGACCAGTCTACAGCTGGAGCTGGCGATGCCAACTTTAGCTAACGAGGCAATGAACGTCAACCAGGCCAAGTTCAGCTACAGTTGCGAACATGTCAGCATAGCAGAAAAAGCATGGTCTGCGGTTTGGCGCGCCGAGCCAGTGTTCCGGACCGAAATTTCCTTGGCAATCGGAAGTGGCGCACAAATTGTTCACAGAGAACCAATTCGGAAGCCAAATGCCCAGTATCATGATTGTCGCATTGAGTACGAAGCGGCGATAAAGCACTCAAGCATGTGTGTTGGGCTGGGCTGCAGATTAGACCTGGTCTTTTATCGCCAACACACCACGTCAAATGCGGTTGGTTCCAGGATCAACACTCAACGCGAAAAGAGCGAGCTTACCGTTATACTCACTATTCATCATAGCCTCATGGATGGATCTTCCCTTGAATTCCTTCTTGATAATGTCGAAAGAGCTGTCAAGGGTAGACCGCTGACGTGTGGCACTTCTTCAGTGGATGCTAATCTCGGCCTCATTGCCATTCAACGGATGCACGACCGCCAAGCGCGGTCTTTTTTTGATGGCTATTTGAAAGATGTGCCAATTGAGAATAAGGCAACTGAGAGGTACCACATGGCTATGCAATTGAAGCAAACAAATATCAGGCATCAAACAACCACTGCATGGTTCACTCCTTCGGTGAGCATTCAGCATGTGACCGAATTTGCACGCAACAGTTTCGTATCCGCCGCTTGTGTATATTATTGTGCGTGGGCCATGGCAATAAGCACCTTTGAAAGATGCGACAATGTTGTCATAGGTGCGGTGTTTTCTAATCGGTCTGCCCAAGCTGGCCACGAGAGAACTATTGGTCCGTACATGGCAACTTTACCTCTCGTTGTCAACCTCAAAAGCGACGAAACTATCAACAATTGCCTCCAGCGAACTATGAATGGTTTAATTGACCTGAGAGAGTTCGCCTGGGCGCGCTCAGATCAGATTGGTATCGGGCACCGTTTGGGCAGCATTCTGGCTTTACAGCTTCCCATGCCCAATGAAAAATCAAGTCCACCGCCTTTACGGGTAGAAACCCTGGAGAACTCAGATTTCCCTTTATCTATGCTTGTTGAAGCAGACGGCAACCTGCGAATACTCTACGACAACAGGCAATACAGAAATACAATGATACAACGGATTGGGGAACATTTCAAGTCCGCTCTCTACAGTATTACCAAGGAATCTTTTGTTGGAGACTGCATGAGGATCAATAATTTACATGAGACATTGCTAGAAGGAGCAGACTTCACGTTAAATTCGACTGGACATGAAACGGTCAAGACAGCCCTTGAGCACTCAGCCGGTCGATTTCGTGATTATACTGCATTAGAGGACTGTTTCGGAAATAGAGTTACCTACGAGGAGCTTGATAAGATGTCCAACGCCATTGCACACACACTCAATGATATCCTACCTGATGCGGACGTTATTGCTGTCTTTGGTGATGGAACAATCAAATGGATTCTGTCAATAGTAGGGATACTGAAGACTGGGCGAATTTACGTGCCATTGGACCCAAAATGGTCCATGGACCGAAGAGCAACTGTTTGCAATGAGAGTGGAGCAACTGCGCTATTACTTCCTAGCAAGTCACAGCAATCAGAGGCTCCAGATATGTCAGCCTTGAAGGTATTGTTCGCTGACAGTATTCTCAACGGAGAAATCGACGAAAACGAGATCACTAGGGTTCCTGATACCACTTCTCCCGATGATGATCTTGTTGTCGTCTATACTTCAGGCAGCACTGGAACACCAAAAGGTATCCCACTGACCAATCGTGGAATTCTGGCACTGTTACGAGGTTGCCCTGAAGCAACAATGTTTGCGGCCCCAGGAAGGAGAATCGCTCAGTTCATGTCCCCGGCCTTTGATTATTGTAACATTGAGCTCTTCTGTACCCTGCTTCATGGGGCGACTCTAGTGCTTCGAGATCCAGACGATCCATTTGCGCATCTCCATAAGGTCGATGCTGCAACAATAACCCCATCAGTACTGGCTGTATTGAAACCGGATGACTACCCGAATCTCAAGATTGTAAGATCCCAAATTGTAAAACTATAGATACAGTAAATGACCTAAGTCTTGCTTTTAGATTTATTCTACAGGTGAACCTATTACGAACGTACTTGTCAATAAGTTTGGTACACGGACGTTGCTATATAATGTCTACGGACCCGCAGAGGTACCTTTCATTGGCCATTCTGAATTAGAAGCTGGAACTAATGCGGCATCAAGTGTAGTGTAGTAACGTCGTACACTAGAGCCATTCCTGGAGACCCCATAACCGTTGGGGTTGCTGTTCCCACCGCGAGGACCTATATTCTTGACGATAACCAGAAGCCTGTTCCTGATGGTACTAAAGGAGAGATATACGTTGCAGGCGTTCAAGTGATGCGAGGATATTTGAAGGAACAAGAAATACCAGTTCAACGTGTTCTAATGGATCCCTGGCATACAGGAGAACGTATGTACCGTACTGGCGACTTTGGCTTGCGTGGTAAAGATGGCAGAGTCACGTACCTAGGTCGAATGGATCGACAAGTAAAACTTCGAGGTTTTCGAGTTGAACTTGCGGAGGTTGAGCAAGCTATCATGTTGGGCCAGAATGATGAGGGAATAACACAGTGCACAGTGGTAGCTATCAACGGCACTTTGGTTGCGTTCATCTCTTGCGACACTAACGTATACCAAAAAGAACCAAGTGACGTGGCCAGTCAACTACAGGCGAGACTCAACAAAGTTCTATTTTCAGCTTCCATACCGCAAGCCATAGTGCAACTTGAGCGGTTTCCTACAAATCTGAATGGCAAAGTGGATGTGAAGGCTCTGGAGCGGATTTATGCGAAACGAACGTCGATACGTGAGCCAAATTCAATATCACTTTCGGTCGATCGAGTCGAGGACAGAGTTGCTGAAGAATGGCGGCAGATACTTCAATTAGGATCTGGCGCACAACTACAATCGCCAGACAATTTTTTTGGGCTTGGAGGCCACTCAGTCTTAGTCCTGCTCCTTGCAAATAGACTTTCGACAGCATTCCAAGTCGAAATCACGTTGCGTGAACTACTACCTGTACCTTCTCTCGGTGGACAAGTCGAACTCATCAAGCAATTGTTGCAGAAGGAGCTGACAGAAAATCCGGGCGGCTCAGAGAATCTCAAGATCTTGAACCACTTAGCTCTCTCAATAGGAGAGCTCACAGAAATCGAACGTCAGGTTTGGGTTCAATGCCAGGCTGCAACGACTGCGACCGCGTTCAACATTGTTAAAATTCTGCTTGTAAACGGCTTTATCGATGTCGAACGCTTGGTTAAATCTTTCAATCAAGCTCTCGCTTCAGATCCCGTGTTTCGTACTAATATTATTCACGGACCTCGGGGTGCTGAGCGTATTTTGAGAGACGGTCCGCCCCAGGTACGCGCCGTTGCACAGCTTGACATTGATGGGGAGCTGAACCGGCATTTCGACCTCGAAAATGATCAACTGATACATATTTTCCTGATTCCAGAGGGTCAACAAACTATCACAGGAGACACGTTTCGGATTGTTATTGTTACATCGCACGTTATCGTCGATCTAGGCAGCCTACAGAACTTGCTAAAACTCACTTCCCAAGCATATTCTGGGGGTATAATTCCATTACATCCAACTCCCCAGCATCTTGAATCGGATCGGTGGACACGACTTCCAACCCCACATGAGCGAGCATGGTGGAAGGAGTATCTGAGGGGGCATAGTTTCAATGATTATAGAAAACCATTGCTCCGAAACTCTCATTCTACTTCAGCATCAGGCTATCTAAATGGTACTTCGAGGACTCGTCAGTATAGTGGTGATTTAATCACTTCTTTGACCGCCCGAGCACGTGAAACAGGAACCACCCAACACCAACTTGCTCTGGCGGCTACTGCGCTCATGCTCCAGTGGCTTTCAGGAGAGAATGACCTTGTCATAGGTGCTCCTGACTCTGGAAGGCGGTCAAAAATTGAAAGAGAAGCCTTGGGACAATTCCTTGACCGACTACCAATCCGAGTCATATTACCACAACCCACGGCTGAGATTACCACAAATTTGATCCTGGCTGACCTTCGCGACTCAGCGCACATGGCATTAGCCAATGCGATTCCATTTAGTCAAATATTGGAAACTATGGACTTCCCGGGTGACATTTCTGATTATCCTCTCTTCGAGTGCATGGTCACCTTCCACACTCGCGCTGCTTTTCTGAAGAATTGGCTTCAATTGCCTAATTGTATTGTCTCAGAGACTTCACTATACGCCCCCGGATCGAAATTCCCCCTCATGCTGGAGTGGTTCGAGTCCGATACAGATCAATGGATGGTTCACATCGAATTTGACACTGACCGCGTACTCCCAGCTACCATTGACGCAATTGAACACGCTTTAGACTTAATTCTCGATGCTGTTGCAAATAATAGCCTCCTTTCTCGGCTACAAGATCAGTTAGGCAGGGCTATTGAACTTGTTTAAGATATTAAGCTGTACATTTGGCGCCGGGCAGCTCTGCGATATCCTCTCTCACATCAAGTCGCTTCAAGAACTAAACATTTGCTCGTATCTCTTCATTTTCTATCGGTATGGTATCTATAGCCCAGTCAGAAGTTAGTTTATTGTCTCGTCGAATTAGTGTTTGTTTGCATTCGCTCTTCTAGCCCCAATCTCTATTTCACTCCTTATACTGGCTTCAAAGTACAACTTGTTCAGAGGTCAGAGGGCCGAAGTAGGAATTTTACAAGACTGGAATGCATGCATTTTGCGTACCGAATTCAAGTTATTACATTGTAAATTGAGTAGATAATTCCTTCAAAGAACCAACGACAGTTTGTAATACTACATGTTCATGCGACGATACTTTGTAGGCCACGGTGATATGCTCTTCGCTTTTAGAGCACTCTGCCTCGGGTTCTTTCTGACAGAAAGGACTTATCGTTATTCCAGTCGCCCCTTCCTATGCTACACCCGAGCCTCTCTGCATATCAGATAAATACTGCACGCAAAGGTGAGGGGACAGTTGTCAGTAAAAGTGTCTCGTTCCCTGTAGCAGTTGTATTTGAAAACCCCCATCAAAGTACCTTGCCTAATCCCCCGAATCGTCCCCGTGAGTGTTCCAGTATTTTCGCCAGCGTCGCAATTAGATACGGGCGTGTATATTCCATTGCCAGAGGGATTGTAAATGCTCTCGAGGCTTGTGCCGGCCGTGCAAGGGCTAACTAAGAGCGATGGTCGGCTGTCACAATTGCCCTTATATTCATTCTCGATGCCCCAATAAACGTAATGGTTATCAGTGCAGCTAGAAAACCCAGGCCCAGTCTGGAGACATAGTGCCTACGAACGATTCTTTCGGCACTATTCCTAACTGAGCCGCCGTGACGAGGATAGTTGCTAGAATGAAGACAATAATGGACAATTGCATTACGAAGAAGGAAGAAGGTAGCGAAAAATTTGACGATGTGGTAGTGAGAACAACTCCGAGTTGTACGGTTTCGAATGAGGAGCAACAGGCTATTTCTATATTTGTGTTCATGCCTTTGAATTGCCTGTGCTGAGTTGCTCCGCATATTCTGATGGCGGTGCAATGGCCAAGGAATTTGTGTCTAGCAGTGGAAACAGTGTCATTGCATTCGGCACGAATCCTTTCGAGTTGAAATTCTCGCGTAACTTGCCGATAGGCAGCCTTCATATCACACTCATGACGTAGCATGCCAGTCAGGATCGTCCTAATAATTGGCCTTCTAGGTATCCAAGTTGCGTGTAATTAAGAGACTTGAACTTGAGTTGATTCATAACTAAGAATAAAATCGCTCATTAGAGGTAAATGATCCGCAAGTCAGATCAACATGAAATACTGCTTTACTGTCCTACAGGATGAACGTCCCTTCAAAATCTAGTATCGTTCTTTTCTGTCTCGAGCACAGCCGATGCCGCAGATATTCTGCCTTCTTTGAACTATGTATGGTTTCATGCTCTGTTATCCTTTGCGTAAATGAACATGATGGCTATGGACATTACCAAAAAGCCGATTATAGTAATACAGTACTCGTTCTGCATCATGTAGGACTTCGCAAGATATTTGCAAACCGCAGCGTGGACTAGCCCCAGCCAAACACTGGTTCCAAGTTGGGACCCGGAGAGGAACTTGATTGTATCCTCTGTCTTGAATGAGCCCCAGCTGTTGTCAAAGATGGTCGGAAAGGACCATATTGTAAAGCCAGCCCGAAGAATGAACCAAAGCGGTTGAGCAACCAACTGGATGAAGAACCATGAAATCCTGCCCCTGTGGCGTACGTAGGTATACGCAGCGCATAAAATGATTCTGCAGAAGATGTCTCGCACTGAGCTAAAGTATGAGCTGCTTCCCGTCCAGAGAAAATCGCAAATGGCGTACATGCAAACAATCGGAACGGCTAGGCGCCTCATCGATGCGAGGAATAGAACAGGGCTATGACGAATGTACACCAACGGGTAGTAAGTTGACTCTAGAATAGTGGCCCTCGACCAACGAAGCTGTTGCATTGTGTATGCCGTGAATGTGGCAGGAGCATCTGTAGCCACGATAGCTTGGGCACTAAACGAGATCTTCCACCCATTCAGAAGAAGCCTAGTGGTAAGATGTCGGTCTTCGTTGACAGTCTCTTCAACGTCAGCAGTGCATGTAACAGCCATTCAAATATCACCTACCGGTCTTCGACCAAAAATACGCTGATCATACCACTCCAAGAGGATGTCTTCAAGGGCCTCTCGCCTGAAGAGTGCACACGGACCTGGTATACAGTCGATAGCATCAAAAGCACTTAGTATTCCGCTAGTGAGGTGTATCTCAGACCAGTATGTCGCGGCAGCCATATACGAGATGAAAGCAGCGGTGTGGTTATGTATTTCCAGTTGCGTACACGAACCGCCAAAAGATTGGTCATCTGCAATCCCAGAGATAGCACGGGCTATCGTGCTTGGAAACACCCATGAGTCCGAGTCGCTTGACCAAATAAAAGGTATGTTTCGGGACTTGCAAAGAGCCAGAGAGAAGATGAAGACAGTAAACATGATCTCTTTCTTCGAGTTGTGTGGCTGGTTTAAGCAGATGACATGGAATCTATCGGATCCAGGAAATTGTAAATCATACTCCTGTAGGATAATCGAAGCTTGTAAGATAAGACCACTCAAAACCTTTCCATAATCTATCGGAGTTTTGGGATGTTCTTGTGGAATCATTCCCTTCTTGGATAAGGCAAGAAGAGATTCGGCACACTGCTGATCGATCAAGTCTCCAGCGAGAGCGCCAAACGTACGAGGAAGCTCTATTTTGACCAATCCATCACCAAATATCTAGTGTCACCAACGTGCTAACATTAATGACTGACTCAACAATAGAAATTTTTGGAAGAACTCACCTCCTCTGCAACTTCAATCATAGATAAATCCTCATCCTGGTTGCCATCGACACCCACCACTAGAACTCTCATGACGTTGTCGTAGTTCTCTCGATAACTGTTTAGACAAGCACGGAAAGTTGTAGAATCCTCTCTGTATCCAACAACCGTGCCTACACATTCAATGGATCTGAGATCAGTGTCTCCGATTTTTTCGATATCGATGTCGCTTCGACTGCCATAATGCCTACGTCGCCGAGCATTTTCTTTCCAAATATTTACTTCCGAGCAAGTGATAAGGACGAGTGACTCTAATGTCAAATTGTAGCCCGCTGTGTAGAATCTCAGTGTGGCTAAGATTCCAGAAATGAGTGCTAGTCGGACGCAAAAGAAGAGTACGTCACGCAAGAAAGACCACCAGTGATACTTTCTCGGTTCTTCTAGCATTTTGATAGTTGGAAATGGGGTTAGAAACCCAGAAAGCAAATTATCTCTGTAGGTTAAAAATGAAGAATGTTGGCATTGGAACAGGATCACATCATGAAACGCTAGGGATTGACACCACTGATGCCCAAGAAAGGTTGTAGAACCCGCCGTCATCAAGTTCCGTTGATCCGTTTTGAACATCCGACGCAGTTTCCTTTTCAGTAAAGCTCCGTTGCCAGGGTAGCGGTACCTTAGGCGCTTGCTTTGATTGAGGTAAAGATCTGAGGTTACCCAGGTAAGGTTTTGGCTGGCGCCGTTTTAGGTAACATTCCTCGATGTTACATGGATACAATAGAGCCACCGAACAGGCCATAGTTGACAACCTTCTCTTCTCTGCACAGTAGCTGGCTCGAAATTTGCAAACACAGAAACAATAACGGCATCTAACCTGTCAGACTTTTATAATTTTGGAGCCGTATCTGCTAGCCTTTATAACTATCGGCCTTTGGGGAGGGAGGAAGAAAGTGGGGTCCAAAGGGGAAAGAGATATAACGACGCCTGCAAGTAAACAAGTTTTGCATCCTCTTTCCGCGTTCCAAGCCCAACCTGAGCGAAGGGTCAATTACGGGCTGAGACCTCCTTTGCAGATTGGTGAATGCGCTAAAACTCTTGACCCTACTCCAAAGGCTCCGGAAACGGCCCGTCCTATCGGCATAATGTTCTATTCTCCAAAGGGTTCAGTATGCATGCAACGTACGCATGGACTGTTTGGAAGAAAAAGTCCATGGAACGATCATACCAGAGGATCAAAGCTTATCGGCATTTGTCCAGGTATTACGACGGCTGACGTCCTTCCTCCTGAGTCAGTAGCAACATTACTATCTGAGGGACATCACTAGCATGGTACCCGTGTCAGCGGATGTGCGGGAGGAGAAAAATCTGGGTTTGAAAGAATTCCCAGAGATGCTAGGTTTGCATAAGTCTCTCTATCTCTTCAATCTATAATCAAGTCAATCATTGCTTTTCGAAAACCTGTGGAACTCGACAAGTAAGAGGGGTCATCCTACAAGTCTCCAAATTTTTACTTACTCGCACTAGTGTCTTTACCATTTACACGCCAATTTCCTACTAAAGCGAGTACTGCGGACACTACTTGGCTAACAGGGCTACGGGGCACTGCAGCCTTCATCGTGGCCTTCACCCACTTCTTTGAGGGAGAGCTCAATGCCGGTTTCCGAGGATATCTTGCCGATCCACCAGAGATCAATCGATACTTCTTTCAGCTGCCTCTTATTCGGGTCGCATTTGCTGGACAGGGAATGGTAGCCCTCTTCTTTGTTATTTCAGCATATTCAATCTCCATCAAACCGCTACGGCTGCGGGACAATTTCCCAAAAGAAGAATTCCTCTACTACCTGTCGTCCTCCACATTCCGAAGAGGATTCAGACTCTACACACCAGCTTTTGCTATGGAAGCGATGGGGCATACTGCTATGGTACTTGGATTCTATCATTGGCCGCAAAAATACTCCAATGGTCTCACGGGGTGGAATCACATTGCTTTCCAAGCATCATACATGCTTCAATCCTTAAATCCAATCTCATCGAGCAAGGCAGAGCCGTTGAATGGGCAACTGTGGACTATACCACTAGAATTTTTTGGCTCCTGTATCGTTTTTCTTACAATTCTTTGTACGTCAAACCTCCGAACATCCATGAGACCGCTGCTTGGAGCATTGATTGGGTTGTTAAGTTTCTGGAACTCGAGCTGGGTGCTGTTCACTTATATGTGTGGCTTGACTATATGCGAATCACGCATTATACTTGACAGACGAAATGCGTTCGAACCGAAGGATCAAAAAAAAAGTGCAACCTTGAATGCATCAACCCTCGCCAATTGGTCGATGCTTCTGTTCAGCTTATATCTTCTTGGTCTACCGGAGCGCCCTGAGAGCAATCCGTTCAGCAATGAATATCTATGGCTTAGGAATGTTACTGGGTCCGGTTTCCAAATAGATGACATTGCTCAATTGTGGAGAAGTTTTGGGGGTGCTCTATGCGTTTTCGCCATTAGTAACTCTTTGACTTTGCAGACTCCGTTCAAAACTGCTGCCGCTCAATACCTGGGTAAGATATCGTTTGGGCTTTACTTGGTACATATTTTGATATATCAAATGTGGAGAAATCCAATTTTGGACTTCTTTGGGTGGATGACAGGGCCAAGTTCCACTATAGCGCAGTGGGTTTCATGGGGAGGCTCGGGAATTGTTTTGGCCCCCGTTGTTTTTGGGGCAGCCGATCTGCTCACAAAAACAGTCGACAAGAGTTCAATAGACTTCTCGAGATGGATAGAAAAGTGTCTCCAGTAGGGAATGGACACGATATCCATGTTCACTAGGAAAATGGTGTGATTGAATTCCAAGAATCGGTCAATCGGCAGGTATAGAACCAAGATAAATGTGCTGACTCGAAGATACGACAAACTTAAACCGTTTTCAGGGGCAAAAACAGGGAAATTGGAGTTTTCTTGGACTACACAAGAAGCACTGATTAAAGTAAGGTTCGTGCGATCCCAACCCATGGCTTCAATCCTGCTGCGCATGCCTGCGGGGCCTAAATGTCTGCAAGCTGAACATGTTCCAGGAATTTTTCGAGTCAGGCCCGTACTGTATATGGCGTAATCAACTCAGATACGGAACCTTATCGACCGGGTGCCTAGAGCACGCGAAATGCTTCTCGGACCTTAGATATCTTGCTACGACCTGGCCCGTGCGCTGCCTTCAGCGTCCAATTCAAACACGGGAGTGAACGTGACTCATGTTTCGTCCTTGTACACTAAATATCAGCCATGATCGCGTAGTATCAACTAATTTACCGTTACACTTGCTGCAGGGCACAAGTGGATGGCAAGTCTGTACACCTGAGACAATATGGCACTGATCACCCCTAATTGCGACGAAACGGAGCGCCCGGAGTAACCCCGTCTCATGGTCTGATAGATAATAAGGCCGTCTTAGCTACCTCGGTCGGGGCAAAGAGTCAGAACTCGACGATCTGATCACCCCGAGTGCAGCAATGGGTAATGCGAACGCATTTCGTACGTTATCATATGCAGATTAACTCGGAGAAAACTCCTGTAGCGCACCTTTAACACAAATACGCGGCCGAATTTGTCAGATATTTGTTCTAGACCTTCTTTTCTACCACTTCACTCTAATACCAACCTACTTTACATAATTCTAACAAGCAATGGGAACGCATCACTGGAAGATAGTTGGAAAATGCATTATTTTCAGCTTCATCGCGAAAATGCTATTATACAGGTATGTAGTATCTACTTTGATTTTCCACAAAGTAGAAACTAAGCAATGTGCAAAGGGTCAGCCAAATCGACTTCAATCTTGCAACAGTCAGAGAAAGTCTGACACAAGAGCACAATCAGTTACACAGTGAGATCTGCCCTTCACAAATAACTCGATATTGAAACTAAAAATAAATGTAAGGTCGATGCATAACCCCTTTTACAGCTGCGGTCACTTTCGATGACAACCCCAACGATCTACTCCCAGAGCTTCTTAAATTACTAGACAAGTACAACGCCACGGCAACGTTTTTCCCCAACGCGCCATATCATTTTCGCACATGGAATCTTGATCTGCACTTACGCATCATTCATTCCAATGGCCATCAGATTGGGGCGCATACGTATGTATCATACCTGCCCGGGCAGGTCAAAACAATCTAACCAACAAACCAGCTGGGATCACCTAGATATGAAGACTATAGATACATTAAAGGCGCTTAAAGATATTGTACAGCTAAGTCTATATACTACCCCAGACAGAAGCTAACTAGAACATAGAATACGATGAACGAATGGCTGAATACAACCCTGGGCATTCAATCCAGCTACGTACGTCCGCCGTATGGCGAGTGTCACAGAACTTGTCGAGAGACTCTCAGTAGCCATGGTTTCACAGCAGTTCGGTGGTCTTTAGATACATTCGACTGGAAATACGAGTCAAACGAAACTGGGAGTTCAAGCTTAAAAATTCTCGAATCTTGGGTATCTACCCAAGATAAGCTTCCAGAGGATCAGCGTACGTGGCCGATTGTCTTGATGCATGCTAGAAAGCGCAATACGATAAAATTTGTGGCGCCGGCTCTGCTGGAGGCCCTGAGTGCACGAGGTTTTAGGTTCGTTTCGGTGGCAGAATGCTTAGGTCACTCGAAAGACCAGTGGTACTATTAACATTCTCTTGAAAAAGTGTCCAAAGTAATGAACTCAGTTAGGAGTATCCAATAGGGTCATCAAACGAAGCTTTAGAGATAGTTGGCAAAGTAAGTGGAGATTGGCCCTGCGGTCAATACGTATCCTACGCGGTAAGGTCTTGTAAGCATGTGTATTGTCCATCTCATAGTGAAGTTTTCATTGTTTATCGCGCTCGGGCATTTCAGGTATATTATTGTCTGATTACTAAGCGCTAGGTTGAGAAATAAGGAATTTGCGTGTGATGTGCGTGTCAGACATGAGGAGCGTCGCGCGTCCGAGATGGTTCGCGTAGGATTTGCTTCCGTCAAATGTAGGTAGTTAAACCACCGATAGAGCGTGGTCGAATATGGTATCATCGTTTCCGAGCAAGAAAGATTTGCACAAGAACACGCCAGAAGACATAGAGTCGTCGACCGCCGGGTTGATAAAATAGTAAGCCTTCATTGTTGTTGTGACCGATCATGAGCTGTTCCACGGTGCGGCAGCTGAGTCTCGACGGCAATGCGGGGTATTCAGCTGATTTCCAATTTCAACACTTTGGCCTACTTAGTTTTGGTCGATGATTCTTCCCTTTATCATGTTTAGCATGTTACGGTGCCGCCTATGGCCTTTCTTCTCGTAAGCATGAGCTCATAATACTTAGCAAAGTTCCTAACTGTTGAAGCAAAGACGCCCGCTGGAGAGCTTGTTTTAGGTCCAGGGTTCTTTCTCTGCGGCATACTTGCCTTCTCTACGCTCCATCGCTCTTATATGCATCCTGAAAATAGGAAGAGCTAGTACATCCTCTCCAAACAGTGCCAGGGCGTTGCCGCTCCGTCGTTCTCCTGTAGTCTTAACGACATCACCTAAAAAGAATGGCGGTCATTGTTTTCTCCATGGCCGTTGCGTATTTATGTTGGAGGCCTACGTGTCGTGACCTCGCCGGACTCAATATACCTGAGCGACATTGCTTGGTCGCATTTCTGCTTCAAGGTCATATATGCCCTGAGTGAGTCTTGTTTGCTCGATGCGTTCCGCTGCAAAAATTCTTCTACGTTAACGTGCATCTCCAAAAAATCCAAGACGTTCTTTAACGTAGTCAGGTCAATGGCCGGGAATGGAATCCCTGTGCGCTTAATGAAACGAGTGTGATAGTCAGTCTACCGTACGAGCTTACGTCTCAAAGCGCAGTTTAAAGCTCTTCGAGGCATTACCCGCAACTTGACACACGTATGTGTTACGGCGTTTGACACCCCAGTGGATACTTTGAAGCCGGGGCCAGGACCGGGTCCAATTATGGCCGGGTCTGACTTTGGGTAATCATAATTCTGTAGGAATTCATTAAGATTGTAGGTAATGATCATCCTTTAGCTCTCGTAACTATTGTACTTTGCTTCGGGCATGATCGTGGTACATCCGAGGATGCAGTGCTCGTATTGCTCAGGTAACTCTATCAAACCATGATGAAAGAGCTATGAAAATGCTTGAAAACACAACAAGGAG
Source organism: Pyrenochaeta sp. MPI-SDFR-AT-0127 (assembly GCA_020747015.1). NCBI lineage: Eukaryota > Fungi > Ascomycota > Dothideomycetes > Pleosporales > Cucurbitariaceae > Pyrenochaeta > Pyrenochaeta sp. MPI-SDFR-AT-0127. The sequence goes on from JAGTJM010000041.1 coordinate 193,286, forward strand.
CTACAAAACTGCGACTTGTGGCTAAGAGAGTTTACCCGTATCCTTCTGTTGAGACATTGGGCTGTAATTAAAAACAGCCTAGAAGGCGTAGATATTCTTCTGTAAGTCGACACTGTCATAGTGCCATTTCTGGACGAAAAAGCCTGACGACGTTCCAGATCCCTGATTGGCCATAAAAGACTTCGCTTTCAAGCTAAATTCGTCGCACTATCAAGATGGCAGGAGCCAAGCTCTTTGCGCCATATGACTTGACACTCTCGTACGCACTCGAGTAAGGCATAACAATAGAAGTCTTTCGGCTTAAAAAGGAGTTGGAACATGCATGTTGGACAGATAATGTGGCTTGCGTCACAGTTTGTATAGGACATTTTGATTTGTTTTGCCCTTGATTCGCCGCAGATGATTTGAAATTTCGGAATGGGATTGTTGCTGATGCTTACACGGTAGATATATGTGGATTGATTTATGTAATAACCGCATTGTACATACTGGAAGCGGCAAGCACAATAAGGCCTATATATGATAGTTGGCTCATTGCATGCTTAGTATAATCACCTACATGGAAACTCTCAGTTCACGTGAATGGTTCGCATGACTATATTGCTATGCATTATATGTCAATATTTCTTTGCCGCCTCTCAGCGGGCTTGCAGATTGTATCATTGGACTCGATGAACTACATCTTGACTGGAACTGAGATTGAAGTCGCCATGAATTAACGCGTCTTCTCAAATCCTCGCGTTAGGTACGAAACAGATGATGCCATGCAAAGAAGGCGGTGGAGTAGGGCTCTTGTGCCACTTTGGTGCCAAAGAAGATGGGTGACGGAACCGTACGGATGTTTGAAATGCGAAGGAATACGACAGAAAGACCATTCAAGACCTCTTCGTGTGCAGACGCCTGGTTAACGAACAGCATGCCCCCTCAGATGTGGTCATCCTGCGCTATCTCGATACCTACTTTCCATAAAGTCATGCCACTTGTTGGCTGATAGGAACATGCAGTGCCCACTCGCACAAGTCTGGACAAGGGTAGAAGGTAAATGAGGTATTACAGTGGTCGGCTCAGAATCTGACAATCGCGTTCGTGGTTGTCTGTTCAAAGTCTGAGTTTGCGACTTGTAAGACTGTCTATACATGTATCAAAGCGGAGCCACCAGTAGACGCTAACGTGCGCCGTGAAAGTCTTATAAGAGTAATTTATGTATCAGGGGGTTACATTAGTAGTCCTACACATTTTCGTTCGTTTTGTTTACAGAAGCAAGACCTGAAGGAACTCAGTCTTATAAGAGATTGAAATCGTATAGGTACCGATGGGGACCTTCATCAATGGTTGCGACCGTTGGCAGCCTGAAAACTACAGTTCTAGACTGGAATGACAAGAAGTCCAACAATCCTACTCTGGTTCGTAAGCAACATGAGTGCAGGCTGAGAATACCTGGAGCTGGAGCGCCACACGAAAATTAGGACACGCAGAATGCATATCGTTGGTGTCAGGACGCAGGTCTGTACCGCTGCGCCATGCAAAACCAAAAAGTTCAGCAGTGATCAGTCATCACTGATCACGCCGTACAGAACGGTACTTATTGTCAACCAAGGTTGATCTCAACCTTGTGCACAAGCTGTTCTCAGCCTTGCGCACGGGACAGCTCTCAGCTGTCCTGACAGTTGGAACGAGTTAACCTTTTCTAAAGTGACTTTGCTGCGTGAGTGAAGGGTTGGCTTAACAGCATTTGGATTATGGTATGCGATGAGCCACTAGCCCAAACCATTCAGACCCAGCATGGGCAAGGCAATCTATCATGATAGTTATAACGAAGAGGGTTCCCTGTAATATTTTTGACTCTGTTGACAGCCGAGGACGATGCTAAGCATCTTCAAGGTGACGAACCCAATGCCTCACTATAATATATTTTAGCACTTTTTCCTAAACCTGCTGAAAAGAATTTACATTCACAGTCGTAAGTATTCCACAGCTGAGTACCGTTAATGCATGCTGTCCAGTATTTAGATGCCACGACAACGGCTAAGGGTTACCCGGACCAATTTGCGATGACCACACCTGACACACTTTTGGCTTCTCAGTAAAATCCGTCGCCTAGCACTGGAATAGCTGTGAATCTCTCTGTCTCTAAGGAAAACTCTTCCCAAGAATAGTGAGAACTTGGGTTCTCTGTAGAAGTGAGGTGATAAATGGATGTTAAATGTCATAGGCAAGGGGCACGAGGCGCACGAACCCTGGCTGCCGGGGCCGCGGAAGCCAAATCCCTGCGCGGAGAATCTGCTGATAAGAACACCGAGCATAATCTCTCGATCCACTCTCTTATTTCAGTTCGTGCCCCGGAGTTTCGAGCAAATTGCGATACTGCGCACCTTTTCTTGTTCGAATTGCGTGCGCTCTACTTCCTCATTTGGTTTGTACCGCCGTCAGCCTCTTGCAAATTGAAATGATGCGACTTTCTCGACTCGGATTGCGTGCTCCGAACATACAATGTCGATAATGAAACCAAACTCAAGAACTTATTATGGACGGCTGTCTGCCTTCTTTGCGAACATTTATCAATAACAACATGCGCGGATCTTTGCTTGTAGGGTACCTCGCCGCAGCGAAACTGATTGTCGCGAAAGGTCCGTTTCTCCAACAAATCAGCTCGACGCAATGGATTTTTGGCAATGATTTGTGGAACGTGACACAAGGCTCTGTATACGCGACCAAACTCCAGTACCAAGGCTCGGATGCTGTCGGTAGTGCAGTCGGTCACTATGCTGGATACGGTACGACACACCCCACACCCATTATGTGACTCCACTAACTGGACGCCTTCGTCAGACGGCGAGGCCAACTTCAAATATACTTCAGCAAGCATTGTCTCCAACAGTTCAAAGTTCCTCGACATCAGCTTCTCCTCTTCTTACGGGGACCTGCACTGGGTCATCTACCCCAAACTTGCAGGCGCGTATCAGTATTTTGTTAACAAGGCGCTGCCGGATATCTCTATTTTTCGGACGTTATGGCGTTTGAATCCAGATCGCTTCACACACGGCTACACAACTACCAAGGATGCACCGCTCCCAGATTGGTCACTCTATGCGAATGCAACGGAGGTACAAGACGAGACGTTCCAGACCACCGACGGTTCGTAAGTAATATGTGGATGGCAACGAAAATATTGGAGGGAGCTGATTTCACCTGTACAGTTACATTACCAAGTACGATTTCGCCAATTACGTGCGCGAACGAGATTTTGTTGGAGTCTATGGCGACAAGATAGGCTCCTGGTACATTCACCCGTCAAATGAGTATCAGCCCGGTAATCATCTAAGTCAAACTTTGACTGTAAGCCTGAAGATCTCAAAATGTGAACATGAGGAAGCGAAGGTGACATGCTCTAGGTACATCGCGAATCTGCCACTGGCGATGCCGTGCAGCTCAACGTCGTCCAAGACACTTCGCATTTCCGCCTTGGTATCAAGACACCCCAGCCAGTAGGGAAAATATGGGGTCCTTGGTTATGGTATCTTGTCAGTCGAGCCACCTAATTCACGTCCGCAAAGGCACCTAACAAGCCATTCAGAATAATGGTTCAATCCACGACGCACGTAAGCGCACCATAGTTGAGCGCAAAAGATGGCCTTATGCATTTCTGAATGATACTGAATATCAGTCCCGTGGTAATATAAAGGGTAAGATCCTGCTTTCTGATGGGAGACCTGGTGCAGGAGCAGCAATCTTCCTTGGCGACACAAAAACTTCCAATCGCCTATTAGCACAGGGCTCTAATTATTATTATACGACATACGCCGACGACTCTGGGAAATTCTCTTTTGACAATGTACGCAGCGGGAAGTACGGACTATATGCATGGTCTAATGGTGGCGCCCTCGCGGACGTGTACACCAACTTCACAACCAATAATGTTAGCATCACTAATGGCAAGACCAACAATCTGCGCACACTCATATGGAATGTGCCAACAGGCCGTACGTCCATTTTTCAGATTGGAGCTTTTGATAAAAAGGCGCTCGGGTTCACCTACGGCGGCACCCCAAATCAGCACGGCCTGACTGAGAAGGTTCCCGCAAATCTGACCTTCATCGTTGGAAAGTCTAAGGTCTCGGACTGGTACTACGCCTCTTCTAAGCTCGGATCGTGGGAAATAATCTTCAATGCCAAACATCCTGGTGGTAGCGCGACCGCCTTGCTCTCCGTATCTCTAGCCGGTTACTCCCAGAGTACCGCGCTCACAATCTATCTGAATGGTAACACAACAATTGGCACGATCAACAAGAATATTTTCACGAGTGATCCAGCAGTGTATCGCTCTGGTACATCAAGTGGAGAATGGCGGTTTGTACAGTACGAAATTCCGACCTTCCAGTTGCGCGATGGAGCGAATGTATTAAGCTTCACCACTGATAGATATACGCAGTGGCGTGGTATTTTATGGGACAGTATAATTTTGGAGTGGGTGAAGATAAATTCGTAAGTTATGGGCAGACGTTCTAAATCTCGGTGTACTCTTGAATGAAGAGCGCGTAGGGGGATAAGGAATGGTAGAACCTTGATTCTCAATGTAAACAAGACAAAGAACGCTGAGAGACTCAGCGTAATATTTCACCTGTTCGATATAGTGGCTACTGTCTAATGAGACTATATCCGTAGTAGTGCGCGTTTATGTACAGTGCCTCTGACCTCAAAGGCTTCGGAAGGCATTTCGAAGATCATTTGAGTAATGTGGAAATAGTGATTGGCTACTACAATGTACAGCTTGACGCAATAGACAGATTCGACAAAGTAATATAATCCGAGGCATGGTAGCGACTAAAGTGGTTGCAGAGTTTCCTAGGACTGTTTTCAACCAGAAACTGCTGACTTTTGCCAGCACTTCCTGACCCGCCGGAGAATTCTGGCCCCAGAATCCCGGTAATTCACCGGCTAGCAATATATTTGCCGACGCCACGCCAGCGTTTCCCCAGATTCCCCGCACAAGACACCAGTAATTTCGTAAAGGACCCGAACCTTCATTGGTGGAAAGAAAAACCCCTAGAATGGGCTCTTTTCGAGTCCTTAAAAGCGAATCTTGCTGTCACTTGATCAGGCACACTACAATGTAAACAGTACAAGCGCATCCTCGAATGACCTCGGCTCTCTATGATATCTACGTGAAAGCACACCTGAATGGAGGACTTAGGAGTAGAATTTCATATCCACCATGGAGAATTTATCTCTTCAATAATGAGAACGCGTCATTCGTTGTGTGAGCTAGGCCTTGAGGGCTGAGCGACAGTCCTTAATTCATATTCGCACAAGTATAAGATGTAACAAGCATTCGAGCCAAGCAGCCAAGCACTACTCTCAAGCAATCAAGCACTCTTCGTCAATCTCAAGCCGTTTCCACAATGGTTGCCTTAACTCTTGGCATTTTGGTCTCATCCCTCGTAGCGTCTGCTGTCGCGATCCCTGCACCAGAGCCTCAAATCACCCCTGCGCCCAAGCCGGAGATCGCCAAACGTGCCACCAGTTGCACGTTCTCGGGTTCAGCAGGTGCTGCCTCTGCATCCAAGTCCGCCACGTCATGTGCTACTATCGTTCTCTCCAATGTCGCTGTGCCTTCTGGTACTACACTAGATCTCTCTGGTCTCGCTGATGGAACCACTGTCATCTTCCAGGGAACAACCACTTGGGGTTATAAAGAGTGGGCAGGACCTCTTCTCAATATTGGTGGGAATAAGATTACAGTCCAAGGAGCTTCAGGAAGCGTTCTTAATCCTGACGGCGCGCGTTGGTGGGATGGCAAGGGAGGGAATGGTGGCAAAACAAAGCCTAAATTTTTCTCTGCACACGACCTTACGGACTCCACGATCACCAACCTGAATATTAAGAACACACCTGTCCAAGCTGTCAGTATCGCTGGCTGCAACGGCCTTACTATCACTGGCATGACTATCGACGACTCTGCTGGTGATTCCGGAGCACTTGGTCATAATACTGATGGTTTTGATATTGGAACTAGCTCGAATGTTATTATTGATGGAGCAAAGGTGTATAATCAGGATGACTGTGTCGCTGTCAACTCTGGAACAGTAAGTCGCTGAGCTTTATATACTTTGAACAGTATCTGACAATATGACAAGAGCATCACATTCCAGAATGGACTCTGCTCTGGCGGGCATGGGCTGTCCATAGGTTCAGTCGGCGGTCGATCGGACAATACTGTTGACACCGTAACTTTTTACAATAGCCAAGTCACCAAATCCACCAATGGTAAGTCCCCCCATACGCTCAACATGTGATAGAATGACTAAATCGTTACTCAAGGCATCCGCATCAAGGCCTCGGTAGGTGACACAGGCAAGATAAATAAAGTCACCTACAATAAAATTACTCTCTCCTCTATTTCCAAGTATGTCTCGATCTTGCATCTCTACCTGCGTGTTACTAATCATTATTAGGTACGGTATCCTCATCGAGCAGAACTACGACGGTGGTGATCTGAAAGGCACTGCCGGGACAGGTATCCCAATTACTGGCTTGACTATTGAAAATATCACCGGGACTGGTGCCGTGTCCAGTAGCGGCTATGATGTTGTTATTACCTGTGGTAGTAGCAGCTCATGTACTGGTTGGACATGGAGCAACGTTGCTGTTACTGGCGGGAAGACCTACGGTAGTTGCACCAATGTGCCGAGCGTAACCAAGTGCTCCTAGGCACTAGAAAGGACAAAAATATCAGAATAGCGAGAGTAGTCTAACAATTCTTGCTCCCTGTGAGCAAGACAGTGTAATCGGTATCCCTGTTTTGAAATTGCACCACCGGCCTCTAGCCTGCCGCTCCGAAAACAATGGTTGCTCTTGCGTGCAGAGAATCGCCAACTGTGAGATCAACGGAAGCTTCAGCACCTCTGAACGTCGCTTCGTGCGAGTTCGGTACTCTTAATCAACTTTGTTTGATCAATCTATACGTTTTAATCTCCATAAAAGGTTTACCTTGAAACGTAGGTTTGGTCGGAAGTGGAGAGCAAAGCGCTCAGGAAGTGGCGGAATGCTGCGAAGCATGGACGCCCGGATATTTTCGGTATGAAAATTGCAAACCTCATCCAAAAGTCACGTCACACCTGTAAAGCCTTCAGTCTTCTTGGTCCGGAAGCAACGAGCCGCCATGCTCAGCGCGCTCAGCACAGATTATGGTGAAGAGCGCGGGTGGTACAACAGCGGTCATGCCGGCCAATGCCCCCGTTTGTGGAAAGGCGTATGGAACGATGCTGTTATGGGGATGAATTCAGGTCGATGACGAATACTTTATGACAGGATATCCATTAGCTCTAGTGCTTGCAAAATCCGGAACTGGCTTCGTTCGCTCCTACTATACTGTTGGATGCGGAGACATTTCACCATCAGTGCTTGACAGAATGACCATAACTGTGTAATGCCTACCTATAATCCCTGTTTAATTACCAATTATAGTGTTGGACGGATTACATGGGTTCGCGAAGTATGAACCTTGATTACAGGCGGACAATTGTCAGAACAGCTAAGAGCTAGCGGCATAGGCTTGCGAGCCGTGCTGTGCGCAAGGCTGAGAACAGCTTGTGCGCAAGGTTGAGATCAACCTTGGTTGACAATAAGTACTGTTCTGTACGGCGTGATCAGTGATGACTGATCACTGCTGACCTTTTTGGTTTTGCATGGCGCAGCGGTACAGACCTGCGTCCTGACAACAATCTCACGAGTTTAGTGATAAAGTACTACAATGCTATGTACATCCGTCTCCTAGACCTCAGATGTAGCGCGTTGGTTTCATTGGAGCAAGTCCCGGCACGTTTAAGAGAGAAGTTTCAGGCGCGATGATTTTAAACTATTCGAAAGGGAAAAGACAAGAAGGCATGAGATAAGAAGGATAGAATGAGATATACAGGTTTAGGGTAATATTACAAAGCGACCGAAACTACAATATACCTTCTACTTCGAAGATGGACTTGAATTACAAAAGACGCCAACATAGTTGAGTTGTAGAAGGGTGAAATGGGGTTCTCCGATCTGAATCTCAGTTATGCGGGAATGCTATCGAACTTGAACTGAGTGGCACAAGGATTTCTTGTACCGAAGTGACATTTGTCCGGGTCGGGTTGGGTATGAATTCAAGTGTTATGAGTCAGTTTATTAATAAATTCGATGTCTGGCAATCTTTGGAAGAGGGAAGAGTAGCGTTTGCTGCGATAGAATGTAGCCAGTAGCTTGCAGCATAGTTGGGGCATGTGGAGATCAATGCATACATGTTTCTGTTAACCAGTTGTTGCTTCACAACAGAAGCGTTCATTTGGCTGAAGTCTGGTAGATCTAAAGTAAGTTCGTAGTACGAGCGATCGAAGTGCAAAGCGATTTGTCTTGTGGTCTGTAGATCTTCTCATCATATAATATACCACTACTATCTGCAAAGATTTAATGAAGAAATAGGAATGTAGACTACAACGTTCAATCACTAAACAGTGTGCACTTTACGACCTGGCTATGTCACAATACTAGTGTTTGATTTATGCTGCAAGTGCATAACACCCAGTCATAGCATACACAGTCCAGTAATCAGTGTCTGGATTAATCCTCGAAACTTCAGAGATTTCTTTCGCTACCATCAAATTTCCTGCCTCAGCGATATGCAGCATGATATTCTGGATCCAATGCTGCATGCGATGGTCTGCAGACAGCTGACTCGCGAGAAAGAGCGGCGTGAGCAAAGTGTTACACTGCAGCTTTTGCAGCGGCGAGAAGTTACTCGAGTTCTCATCTCGAGCATTTGGGAGAATAAACTGCGGCGCCGATGCGCAGATTCGATGAGTAATTTGGCGAAAGGTGTCCGATGCTTTAACTTTAAAGCGAGAGTTATAACCATCTGGGTACGCTCGCAGAATGCTATATAGCTCAAGACGCATCATTCGGATAGCGTTCCAGGTTTGGGTTATAGAGTGATCTGGGTAGATATCGTAGTAGTTGTCGAAAACATAAGGATGATTATCGGTAAGAAATACACGGCGGATAGCACAAGATTGAAGCAGTGCCATATCTAGGTTATTGAGTCGACTGTCCAATCCTTTTACCCGCTGAGCGAGAACCGTTGTGCAATTATGACCTCCATTGCGGATGCTCTCTCGAAGATTCACGACATCTACTACGAGTGCAGTAAAGTCCCATTCAAGGTCGCCCATAGAGCTGTCAAGTCTTTTCCGTAGAGATATCAATTCAGCTGGAATGGGGACGTTGTTCACTCCGCAGCTAATCATGAGTTTGATCGCCACACGACTACTCAGCTTGCAGGCGATCGAGCCTGAGAGGCCCCCGGAACCACGTGAGCTGACTAAAGACATTGCGCCCTGAATGTGACTCATCCAAGAAGCTGACCTTCGAGGATCTCGGTTGACCATTTTCTCATAGAGATCAAGCAACAACACAGACTGGAGTGCCTCATCACTGGCACACATGCCAGGAACTTGCAGGCTCCGACGTAACTTCTTAATAGCGATTACGTATTGTAGCCTTGCTGACTTCAGTAATTCCCAACTATTGAGCTGAGTGGACATCAAGGCGAGACTGACAGTATCGATGCTTGCCGACAGAATACCTGAAACGGAAGCACGAGAATATAGAGGGATCAGAGCGTCGCAACTTCGTGAAAGCCGAGAGACGTAAATAGAAAAGAAAGCTTCACGGGAACGAACATCCCATCCAGGCTGCAATGCAGCAGACTCCACCCTTGTGCGGGCAAGTTGACGGCCTGTGACTTTTTGCTCCACTGCGTGAGATTCATCACGGAAGGCTAGCTCTATCGGGTCACGGAAGCCGTGACAACGTATTTTTGCTCTTTCGCACTGGCCACAGCCCTCTATTCGCAGGTCGCACTAAATGATGAACGTCAGTACTCTGATTTGATAGTACGCCAAATATCTCTGCCCTAGACGTACGCGAAGCTTTCGCTTCCTGCACGGGAAGCAGTCTTTGGAAGGCCGGCCTCGATTGACCATCGCTGGTCTCGTCTTGTTGTGGGTCGTGATGTGGGAAACATTGACGAACGGCGCGAAACAATGGGACGAGCAAGAACAAAAAGGTCACGTGAATAGTTGCGGAGAAACCCGTGAAACTCGTGGCGTCTCATGCAGTCCGGAAGGCTAGCCTGTTCAAGAAGGAAGACCTCTACTTAATAAGCCACTATGCGTAAAAGATATCAACGGTCCGAAGCACAAACTCCTCTCCGGATCTTGCACCCATATCTGGCCATCTGTTCACTTAGGTTATTCAGTCCAGTGTAGTAGTCATCGTTGTACTCAGGATTGATGGGTTCTGCACCAATAGCAAGGAGGTTCCTGGTACCGGCCGTATGACTATGATGTCATGACTTGATTACTTTTGTCACCAATCTCACATTCCTTGAGTTCGGATTTGGCATGGGCACATACCTAAATGTAGGTGACAGAACATCTTGTGGTTGTTTGAGTCTATTGAAGGACGGACCTTGCTTTGATGTGGAGAATGACCCAGAATAACAATTGGGTCGTCTTTGAGCTCGACAACAGCCTATCGCATGACCAAGGAGCTGTGAAGATGCATGATTATCCCAAGAATGTTGTAATAAAATTTAACAATATACTACTATAGTCAATGCCTCTTCACATGCTTTTAGGCCTTTACTTCCAAAAGAGATTTGACTGTGTCAACAACACAGTCCTCCAAGGGCTTGAATGGTATGCCTAGAATCTGTTTCATAGGCGTGTTGTCAACCACGAAGGTGTGGGATACGTTCGGGGTATTGATTTGTTCCGGAAGCTTATCAATCAGCTCAGGAAAATTTTCCTTGATTAATCTCGCAATTTCTCCGTTACTATATGGTCCTGCAGCAGCAAGAAACCGTTGTCCAGCAGCTTCTGGGACCTCCATCGCACGAACATGAGCGAGCGCGACATCCCTCACATCTACCCACTGGAATGAGTTGGGGGAAATGCCTGACTTCATTTTGCCCTGTATCATATCCCTGAATACAGCGTTCGAGGTGTTGACATTGTCAAGAGATTTCAGACGATAAGTCGCAGGACCAAATACCATGACAGGGTTTATCGTTGAAAGAGTGAAGTTTGGCTTTTCATTGTTAATAAAATCCCAGGCAGCTTTCTCCGCAAATTTCTTGCTCCCTACGTATGCCATTTGGCCATCCGAAAGAGCTTGTTCCATTGTTATTGGATTCCAGTTGTTGGAGGTGTATACAGGTATGGCTTCTTGGAAACTTAGGACAGCGGCAAAGGAGGAGGTAATAACGACGCGTTTGACAGATGGAGCGTAGTCTTTAATTGCTCGAAGTATTTCCGTAGTTCCCATGATGGCAGGATCGATCATGTCCCTCTTTAGATTTTCTGCATGATAGTGGAAGGGGCTAGCCATATGCACAACAGCTTCGAACTGAGGTTCTGACTGGACAGCCTTATCGAAAGCTCCTGGACGTGCCATGTCCTCGACGATGGTATACGAGAGTTTGTCTGAAATCTCAGGGTAGCCTTCCAGGCATTCTTTTCCCTTCTCATCGCTTCGTACTGTAGTTACGACGGTATGCCTGCGGATCTTTAGTAAAATTCCAACCTAGGTTGTGGTGTGCAAACCCGTGTTTGAGCAGGGTGTCAAGACAGTGCTTGCCAATGAAGCCGCTGCTACCGGTAAGGAGAACTTTCATGATGCTTCCACTCGAATACGACTTTGTATATCACTGTTGTGTGAGTATGGTAGCTAAAGTTGCTTTCTGCGTAAAGCTTTGAACAGGAAAAGCGCAAATATAGACAGAAATTATCTGCTACACGAAAGCCCGACTAGCTTAATGAGCACAGCTCTTGAATGGGCCGAATCCTCGTCCAATGTCGCTAGCGGGCCATCTCCACAATTTAAGCGGTTCAACATCCATAAAGCGTTGTTGTTAGTATGACTAGGGCCGTCCTTCGTATTTCCAAGTGCATATCAGCCATATGTTACATGGTATGGCTGAAATACTACGACTATTTATTAGACACGGAATATTGACTCCTGTATCTGACTAGCACTAACCCCTACTAAGTGTATCTTAGGGTACCTCTAATGCAACGCTAATGCATAACATGTATAAGGCGTATAAGTTTGGCCCGGAGTTGCACCGTGGGTACGGTATTGGAAGAGCAGCTTACGGTAACGTCAGCATAAGATTTATAGGCCTAGTTAGTGTTGTGTACGCAACTACTAGGGTTAAGTCTCGCTTTTTATTCAGGCAACAAGGATTCCTATTGCGTACCGCATGAATGGCGATTTCTGCCGCAAAAGAAGCCACCACTCACACATCACAGCGACTCCCCACTGGTGTATGTACTGCTTACGTACGGAGTGGTGCATAATGGAAGATATTTATTACATAAAAATACAATAACTTCTCGGCTTGTTGTGAATTACAAAAAGATTCCCGAGTTGGGTTAAAATCGGGCGAGGTTCGTTAGCACTAAAAGTGGCAACAATCGCCCTGCCCACTAACATCGCACCGAGGGCTTTAACACGAGGGGTCTCAACCGCGTTAAGACCGGTAGTACGTCATCGCCGGGTTAATGGCTTCAACGATGAGGTGGGCACTCTTAATCGACACGCTGAAGTTCTCGTCTACAATACCATACGCTTCTGCTAAAGTGCAACCACGATACGGACTGTCACTTCCGAAGACTCCATTTAGCTGTCGACACCAATTAAAATAGCCGTATTGTTATCAATATGATATATTTGGTGCGTTCCACGGCGGCCTTTGCATGTGTTGGATTTGAGTAGAGCGAATTCTTTACAGCCCTTTATTAATCAATCATACATCTCTCTATATAGGGCTCAACATGCACAAATAGATCACCTCTTCACAGATTTGAGCACTATATCTCTTCTTATCGCGAAGTTTTGAAGCTTCTGATCACCTCACGCCCACACGTCCCCCCAATTCGTAACTCTCAACGTCCTTGCAAGTACAGTCTTCAATCTCAATGCAAAACCTCGCCAATTAAAAATATGGCTTGTTTACTGCTGAAGTTGGAAACATCTTCCATGATCTCTGCCACTTCCAGTCCGGCAAAAGTCGATCTGACTTGTTCCATGCAGTCCCAAATGACAACAGATCCAAAAGCATGGAGAGAAGGGAAGCCCTCTACAGCGTTGGAGTATTTAGTTGTTGACAAACTCTCGGATGCCATAATTGCTCCAGCGAACCTGAATCAAGGGCATGCGTTGTGTAGGTAGTAGTCGACGTCGTATATGGCGTCGGGATTGTTCGGAAAAACCACGATAACGGTTATGGTTATTGTAAATTCATAGGAATGGAAAGCAGCTATTCTAGTCGAGATAAGAGTACTGCTTGTACTGGAGGTGATAGTAGAGTCTGATAATGATGCGGATGAGATACTTTCGAAACGGATGGCACAAGCGCGGCGAGTATTTCTCATATGCCTCCGAGAAAGCCAGTCTGCTCTTGAATGCATCGGGCTATATTCCGGATACTTTAGTGCTTTGAGCACCGCCACCTAGCCGCCATAGCACTCTGAGGTGCATCATGGTACGGTCTGGCTGACCAATACAAAATGGTACCAATGGACATCAAGCGGAGCAACAGTGCACAGATATGCAGCAGGGATCAGTTTCTACATGCGGAATAGCACGAGCAGGATCAGTTGTGCCGTTCTACAAGCAAAGCCTAACGTCTTCGCAGGGGTTTTCTCGCACCCAGTCTTCAGAGTCATACATTGAAAAAGGCCCATCACTCAACAATTACATGTTGCTTTTATGCTTCCTGTTTCTCACTCAGTCATCATTTCAGTCCGCATCATAAAGTCCACTTCTGCAAGGTGTTGCTTGTATCGCTGGGCAATATGCAGCAAAACTCAGATTAACAAAGTTTACAGCGACCGCTGGTCTAGGCTACGCAGCATGCGTGTGCAAAAAGCGGCTAAATCTAGCAGATGGGACAGCATCCTAGTCGCCCTTTTTAGGTGTGTGGCGCCAAATTCATTACAGCTGATCTCGAGACGGAATAGCAACCGCTAAGGGTTGTACAAACCCCTGCGTTTGCAAGTAACAGTGGCTTTTCTCAAGCCATGGACCGTCGATATCTAAGTAATTTTCTCTAAATCTCCTAACGTGTATCCTGTAATGTGCTCGATCATTGCATTCAACGAAATCAATTGGTAGTTAGTCGCTTAAGCTGTGATGATTAATAATCACAGAGTGGTTTCGCGATATATATATTTCACACAATCGGTTGCCTTATTAGGTAAGTGTCACTATCCTATAGACCTCAGTTTCGACGATTGGGTCAATTCCGCCAAGCATTCACATTTTACCACGTTGGACTTGTCTGTGGGTCTGTATACATCAATGTTACATATTCGAAAGATTAAAGTTTCTAAGAGCAGGAATAGATACCAACTGAATAGTTGTAGCTAAACAGTCGTAAAATCGCCGTTAAGGCCCGAACCGCCGACTGGAGGTAGGTAGGCTATTAGGAAATCTATAATAACTCATCCGTCAAGTGCCCTAACGGTTACGGGGTTGAGGGGTTATGGATGCAACCACTCGGTTTCTGTTAGCACCACAACGACTGCTACGACCAGCTTCCGATAAACAGTCTATAGCGATAATAGTATCTGTATAGGCTAACCGTGCCGCAGAAAGAAAGTTGACTGGGCTCATAACTATCGTACGGATGCCCCGGGTTAGGTGCAGGTGTTGCAAATATAGAAGAGGGTGCGTGTTGCATTGCTCTAGATTGGATCGATCGTGAAACATCTCGCGGAGAAACACGACAGCTCCACCACGACCCGAATGGAGCTCGAGGACCTCTTGCGCCTTTACACCTTGTTGTAACCAAAGGCTGTTTCTTCGACCAGATGGCTCACCTCCACATCCACACCTCATCATGCCCCACGGTCTTGCATGCAAACACTGCCTCCATAAGAAAACCAGCATAAATATGCTCAGTCGACACCTATCAAAGTTCCACATGGTTAAACGTAGCACATCCACTTGGCTTCGCGATCATGTGGTGGAGGTAACATTCCTCCAGAGCTGGGATCGGAACGGCACCTATGGTTATTGGATCGTACGATCGGACATTCCATTCCCGGGTGGCCAATTCGACAATAGCTTGCTTCAAAAGTCAGCGCCGCGACTCTCGTCTCGAGCAGTTGCACCAAAGTGAGCGAGAACGTAGGACTGAGCAACATGTTGCCATTGTAACCGACGTCGGCAGCGCCGATATGGCGTTAAACACGAATTGGATGCGGCGCACCGGCTGGGGTAAAATAATTGCCGATGGGAATCGCAAACTTCTCGTGGTGCTAGCACAGCTACTTTATGGCGCCGGAAAAGGTCTTTTTCTTGGAAAACATGGGAACACAAACCTGTTTAGCCGCAGAGAGGACGAGAAAAGGGTAATGGTTATTGTTGCTGCCCTTGACAGAGCTTTTGATCGCTGCGAGGACACTGTCAAACACACCGATACATCGATACGCTGCTGGCTCCGGGGCCAATACCTCGACCGCCCCTACAAAGCGCCATTCGAGCTTGTCGGACACAAGTCTAGAACGGGTATAGGAGGCTTATGAAGAGATGCATCTACTTCTGTGTCCACTTATGGCGATTGGAGGATGCTAAGAGGCGGTCACTATTGCGAAGATCGCTTACAGAAATCTAATGCCAGGCACTCATGCAGGTATGGTTGGACAAGGTATGGTCATTTCATCCTGTCTTGCATGGCAAAAGAACCGACCCTGGCCATGCGGAGCTGAACGACGCCAACCCAGAGGATGAGAGCGATGATGCTTCCATAAGCACGGATGAAAGTGATACCCCAAGTAGGAACCGATTGTACGTAAGCGATCGCGATTCAAGGGGCGATCTATCTGAAAGCCACGACGGTGAGAGCAAAGATGGTTCGGCCTACATGGATACAAACCCAACTGAGCCACCGTGCACAATCTCCTCACACTTCAATACGGCAGACAACTCCAAAACTTCGAAAGATTCTTCAGCAGACAGCGTTCTAGAGGACCTAGTCCTGCGCCTCGGGCACTTCCTGGTTACAGAAAAGTATGAAGACGGCCAACCCTGTTCCACACCGCTTGTTTACTTTAGCAGTGTCCTAGGCATCTCAGCAGATGGGTCGACGTTCGAACGCGCGGCATATTATACACCGAAATTATCGGGGATGATCTACTGCGCGCGACTTATTTTCCTCGAGTCAACGCTGGCCCGTTTCGCCCATCACTACATAGGATGGAAAGCAAGGCTTCGCCGTGGCCAGCTCGACCACTTGAATAAGGTTCGCAGAGAGAAAATGTGCCTTGGTTCACAGGCGCCAATGGGCGAGTTGCTGAGCCTGCGAACCTATGGACGCGCATGCAGCCGGTCGGACGGCCCTTCCTTCCGCGTTAATTGGAGCGATGACGGTCAGGTCGTGTCTTGGGATAAATTCCAACTCTCCATGGCACAATTTCCACAGATCAGCCAGAGCACTCTTGATCGTGCGGCTATGGTTTGCAAAGGCTGATGTAGGACTGGTGTTCGTCTTATGATTTAAATGCCGTCAAAGACAAGCTGATACTAGTCTATCTGGTGTGTGGACAAGTCCCGAGGGGTTCTGAGTTACTTGCCATCGAACATCGCAACGGCCCTTCAACACGTCTCGTGGAGTTTGCGTGTGTTCTGGGAAGATCGCCTTCATAACCAGACATCACAAATCTCGCCACACCACCAGCAACGAGTTTCACGTCGTCAGATTTCTACCGTCCGAAGCGAACAGAATTTTATATTACTATCTTATGTTTATACGACCTTATACTTATATACTCTACTGGACCTGCTACCGCTCAGACATGGACAGTTCTCTTCTTTTCTCCTCGCCCCCTACTATAAACGAACTATGGAAAACGCAGACTTTATCAAAAATACTCAATAACTAAACGAAAATCATTCGTAGGTTTTCTCTTAGCGTACGAATATATCAGCAACTGTCTATTACGGTTACAGAGAAATATATCAAGCAGATCGCCAAGCCCTTTAATCGGCAAGATAATAGGAGTAAAGAGGGAAATGCTAACGTAGGGTTCGCCTGGCAAAGTAGACACTGGCTATGGTAAAGAGATATAATTTACGGATTAGATAGTGCATTTCCAGACAAACTCTAACCCGCGCTTATAGGTATTTATAAATAGGTATCTACAGAGTAGAATAAATTCTTATAAGTTAAAGAGCCGGTGTCGAACTATAAGGTAAACTCTACTAAGCCCTAGGCGGCACAGGACCTAGGATATAACGGTACAGGCCTAGAGAGAGCGCCTACATCGACCTAAGGAGAAAAACGGCGGGTCTCAACTCTAATATCACTACCCGCTCCAAAGCGCGCTTATATACTGGATTCGTCCCTAGCGGATAATAGTATCAGCCTAAGTAGCAATAATTCAGCTAAGAGTGGTGCGGTAGGATAGGTTCCTTAGGCAACTTATACTAAGGGAGAACATTATAAAAGCCTGCCGAGAATTATCTAGCCTAGTTGTGTACCCTTAGTCGAACGCCCTGGCGACTTCGAGAAGATGGATATAATAGAGGAGCGGCAGGGAATCTTAGCTGATGTGAGGAGCCTGGAAGATAAGAAAAACCGCAGCTTTTAATCGTGGTATCGGCTAGGAAGAATTAATAAGCAATTCAGACGCTAGAGAAACGTTAGTTGCCAGCTATACTTCGCTACTATAGGGAAGCCGCAGCCTAACTACACTTTAAATGACTGCAGCTCCTAGAAAAGTTATGAAAAGGCGCGCGCGATCTTTAGATAGCTAGAAAATAACCTTACCCTTCCCCGCCTCTATAGCTATCTAGGAGCTTGTAGCCTGTGTTACAAAACGAATAGTCCATGTGAGGAGATTAGGATCGCAGTTCAGATTGAGTCGGCGAACTGCAAGAGATTAAAGATCACTAGAAAGACGTCTTAGAGTCACAAAAGGATCCAGAAGGCTGTTGCGAGAATAAGCCAGTCGTGAGAAAGACTATTACCGCACTGTGCGCTTTTGACGGCTACGTCATCAGGAAGTCCTTTATAAAAAGACTTTCTAACGAGAATAGGGTAGATATTGCCACCGAATATTAAGTCCTGTTATGGTTTCAACGTGAGGTATCGTTCTATAGCGGCTCAGTTCCGAGAGTTCTTTTCGTTTTCGAGATACTAGTACCTGCATCCGACTTTCGGCAGAGGAGGCGCTTCGGTGATATGCAGTATTCCTCGAGAGTCTTGCCGGGGGTGGAAGAAGAAAGAGGATGGGGCGTGGAAGGCGCATTCATCAAGACGCTGTCAGTATGGCCGATTGGATGGCCGATTGGTAGACCAGATCGCCCGCCGGAGAACAGGAGAGTACGACTAGAGGCTGACTTTTGCTTGACTCTCAAGCAAAAGTCAGAATGTATAAAACAGACACGGGAGGTTCCCCGAACTCGTAGAAGTCCCCCAACCTGTAGAAGGCCCCCAAACCGGTGGAAGACCGCCCAACCCGTGAAGGTCCCCTCTAGTATAAGATGCACCGTGGTATCAACCCCTAATTCTTTTCAACTAGGCAATCGCGCATCCTGCGCCAAAACGCGTGCATGTAACGCGAATTGGGTGCTGATTCTCTCCTAGTGCGGTGCCACCCCCTGGTTTACGCGTTTCAGGTCTAGCGTGGATCTCCTAAAGTATTATATGCTCCTCATCGCAGAGCGCGTAGTAAAGCCAATTTCTCTACCAAGCAATATTCATGCCAGACGCTGGCATCCAAATTCCATAATAGCTCGATCCGTGTCAAGCACGCTGTTGAAATAAGTTGATACCAATGGCCCCGATATGTTGCGCAGTTATATTTGTCGCAATAGATCACAAGCCATTGCTAACGTCTCGGCACACATGAGGTGGTCTTAGCTCTTGGCTCCGAATCGGAGGACGTCCAGAATCCTTAAACACTAAGCTAAGCAGTTTTGAAGCTAGCGTCCTAACTACCCGGTTCTAGTGTACGTGGGCCGGAGAATCTTCACATCGACCAGGTAAAGTTTAGTAAAAAAGGTAAGCCACCAACTGCAAGATGTGTGCTGTCCAAGGAAAATAAATTACCCGGGAATCAACAAGATAGGAAATGCTGCAGGGCGTAATTGCTATGCAAGGATGATCCACAAGCAGTAGCTATTTTCGACCTAGAGCTCCCTGATACACCTGCATGGAGCTGCACGCCGGTCTCGGCTGCTAATGTCCTAAAAGTTGCAAGTATTGTTCTAGATGGATGTCAATCCACATCGCGAGGATTTTTTTCCGTGTAGCAGGAGAAGGCTGTACGCGGGGCCGTACGCGGGGCTGTACGCGGTACCAGGTGCAATGTCACTAGAGAGGACTAGGCTAACCAAAGGACGATTCAACCCAGCGTTCGCTAAGATGTTACGGTAAACAAGAAGAGCCTTTCGTACATGAAATGCGTATAAGAACCATCCAGTGTCGCCCGTTCCTCATCTCCCACATACTCATCAGAATCTATCCCTCCAGGACAGTGCGGAGCTAGGATCTCGACATCCAATATCAGTAAGTCCATAGAGTCCATCTCGCTTCCCGGACTCTTCATAACATAATATTAATTAGCGAGAGCAGAATTACAAACTAAGTGTAATCCACGACGCATCAGAAACCCAGAAGTTTAGCAGTCGACAAAGATGCAACCTAAAACGCTTTTCCTCGCTGGGCTAGCCCTCGTTAACACCGTCACTGCCGATAAAATCTTGACGACCTGGGTTTGTGGGAGTTCGTGTCATGGTACGGGGGAGTGGATAAATGATTCCGGAGCTCACTATTGGATTAACGCCAATGATGGTTGCCGCGACGTTGACGTTCCATACATAAACAACGTCTGCTTCGATTGGAAGGGCAACAGAGGGCACTTCAATGCCGACGGTCAGGCTAAGAGATGCTTGATTAAGGGAGCGGAGATATACAATGGGCCCTGTGCCGATTCTTCCCTGAAGTGTATACGACAATGGTGGACTGAAGTGGGTTGCACTTGGTAACCTAGTTGCAAAAGAAAATTTTCGGTATGAGTTATTTATAGCTATCCTAGTCTATAAATATATATATCGGAGTTAAGATTCTTTCGACGAGAGAGACTAAGCTATAGCCAATAAATTACCTTATTCTTACTATTGCTCTAAAGCTGCAGAGTGTGAAGACCTCTACTAAGGGGATAGTAAAGAGTAAGGGTTAGTTCTTAGGGATAGAGTAAAGGTAGAGTAGTAGGAGTAATACTACTCTACCTTTACCTTAATATTCTTATAAATAGTAAAGGTAATAGAATAATTCTCTATTTCTAATACTCTTTATAGAAGAACCCTCTTACTATCTTAGTATTACCTTATACTACTCTACCCTTACTTTATCCCTAAGAACTAACTTTTACCCTTTACTATCTCCTTAGTAGAGGTCTTTATAGTATCCTATAGTATATAGAGTTTATATTATAGGATTCCTAGGGCTATATAACTTATAGAGTATATATTATCCTTAGTCTATAACTAGGCCTCTATTATAAGTCTATATTCTTCTATTATTCTACTTATAAGTGCCTATAGTCCTTACTATAGGTTCGTAATATAAGTAATCTAATCTAGTAAGAGTATACTAACCTAACTAAGTAGGAAATTCTTAGAAAGGAAGTTTTAGGCTTAAATAGGTAATTAATTAGGTTAGTCCAGGCTTCTTAAGCCTCACTTAACTGCTTGTTGCGGACTGTATTAGCTTCCTAACACGGAATAAGCAGAGACTACAGGTTATCCGTAGTAGATCGGGGGACCCGATACTCTTAGAAAGCACTGTAGCGCTAACAATCGTGCTGATTGCAAAGCTGTTATGCACAAGCCCATGAGGAGAGGAGTAGTCTATATAGTCTACGTATTACTATCGCGTCACCGGTGTAATGCTGTGAAAGCTGTCGTCCGCTGTGCTAAGATACCGCAGACTAATATCTCTTTGTAAATATTAATAAGTTCCATCCAAAGGTTCCGTGTACCCAGTTAACAAAAGTTTGCGATTCGTTGAGATGACGTGGCGTGACATCGTAGCTCCTTCCCCATACAAAAGGTTACCGGTAGTACACGCGGTGCAAGGATAAGAGCGGCCTGCTTGACTTGGCAAGCTTAAGCTTGTTGTTGGCGAAGCTTAATTATTTATATTTTCATTCTCGGTTAAGATTAGCATGCGCCGTGGAGATTGGGAAACGCGCATTGAGTGAGGTTCCAAGATTGGGGTTAGGAATGGTGCGCCGCGCGGCTGTGAAGTAGAGGGCCACAGCAGGATGAACGACATGCAGGAGGTACTAAGCCAGATTATTGGATGACGACATGATTCACAATGTTGCAGAAGCGAATAACTCTGTTATGCAACGCGATGACATGAATTTTTGATGTAATTGTAGTAGGAAAGACAAGTTGTCTTCACCCTGGCCTATCCTGGCCCAGGGTGGCACATGTCATCCAGGTTGCTGACAACTACGTCCCTATGCTTCTTTAGTCCACCAGTGCTAGTTTGGGCTCTCTGGAGGAAAGACAGTATAGTGGAAGGAGAGCGAGTCGGAAGAGAATGATGGTGAGCCTAGTGCGAAGCGGCTGAAAGTGGAGGGTGCTGTGGATGCAGACGCGCTGCCTGAGAAACGGTTTGGGGAGGGTTTTGCAGACCAATACATGGCCATGTCGTCTATGCTCAGGACGAGGATGCGATCGAACAAGCGTCGAGTATTGCCCAACTCCAAAGATCTGGTCACGAACTTTAACCTGCGCACCCCGCCCGAGGTCATCACGGAGCACAACGACGTGGACAATATACAAAGGGTGGTCTCAACAATGCTAGAGCTCACGTGACGGAAGCGAGGGAACAGAAAGTTTGCTATTTCTCTACGCAAGCTTTAAAAGTGTTACAAACGTAGGTGTATAGAAGATAAACGTCAATTTCTCGACTACTCTACGTGTTCAGAGCTTTTGAACGCTGTTGGGGGAGTGTTGTGTGGGTGCGGAGTTTTGGTGCTGCTCTAGAATTGCTGATTTTACCCTTTGTAGGACGACCTCGAGGATAGGACGATGCTGACGCGACGGGCCGCTGATGAGCCCCTTTGGCGCAGGTCCGGGAATTGCTGTAGCCGGCACGCCAAAAATCTGCCCACGCAGGCGGCGAGGCGGGCGGTGATTGGGCGATCTATGGATGATCGATGCTAGTGGGCCTGGTCGCACGCTAAGCATCCGGCAACGGATATGTCCCTGACGCGCCAGGCGAAAGTGGCTCCATCACCCATCACCATCTTTAAACCAGACCCGCCCATTGCCCTCGTCCTGCAATGCACCTCGACGCTCTCAACTCAACACCGTCCTCGCACGGCCTTCTTTCCGCCGGGCGATTGTTGAATTCGAGCGTCGCTCTTGATCTTTGTACCTAGTTGCGTCACAATGTACGCACCGAGGCACCTCCTATCGCGCGCGCGCGCCATTCGCTAACAAACTTAGGAACTCGACCGTCGTTCTACCGCCCATGGGGCCGCAGGATACGTACTGGGGCTCCTTTGAGGAGATCTCAAAGTACAATGTCTCGCTTAACTACGCCGAGCGTCTTTGGGCGGCTTGGTACGCGTACATGCAGAACGACGTTCTCGCCACGGGTGTCATGTCCTTTGTCATGCACGAGGCTGTCTACTTCGGCCGCTCGCTGCCGTGGATTATAATCGACATGATCCCTTGGTTCAGGCGGTATAAGATCCAGCAGGTAAGCTGCAACATGCCCTTCTCGAAACAATACAATGCTAACGAACCCGACAGAACAAGATCCCTACTGCATGGGAACAGTGGCAGTGCACCCTCCTCGTCCTCTTCTCCCACTTCACCGTCGAGCTCCCGCAGATCTGGTTCTTCCACCCCATGTGCCAATTCTTCGGCCTCAGCAACTCCGTCCCGTTCCCCAGCATCTACAAGATGGCCTTCCAGATCGCCATCTTCTTCGTTCTCGAGGATACCTGGCACTACTGGATCCACCGCGCCATGCACTACGGCTTCCTCTACAAGAACATCCACAAGATCCACCACCAGTACTCTGCGCCCTTTGGTCTGGCCGCCGAATACGCCTCTCCCATCGAAGTCATGGTGCTCGGTCTCGGTAGCGTCAGCGCGCCCATTCTCTGGTGCGCCATCACCGGCGACTTGCACATCTTAACTATGTACCTCTGGATCGTGCTCCGCTTGTTCCAGGCCATCGACGCGCACAGCGGCTACGAATTCCCCTGGTCTCTGCACCACTTCCTGCCTTTCTGGGCCGGTGCCGAGCACCACGACGTGCACCACGAGCGCTTCATCGGCAACTACTCGAGCAGCTTCAGGTGGTGGGACTACCTTCTTGACACCGAGGCTGGTCCCGAGGCGTCCAAGAGGCGCCGGGAAAGGAAGCTCGCCGCCATGAAGAAGAAGGCGTAGTGGGGCAAAAGAGCTACCGTATAGTGTACAAAGAGGATTTACACGGCAATATACAGTTTATGATGCGGTATTCGATTCGTGAGCTGCCCGTCCATGGTACGGACGGCGCTACTTTATTTGGGATACGCTCGGAGTTGCACTTGAGGGTTCACGCCGCCAACGTTGACTGCTAGCAGCTTATAAAATATGCTCTCGGTAATGGATGGATGATGTCGATATGCGGGGAGAGGGCTTTAGATACTAGGCAGGCGGAGTAGCGCGTCTCTCTAGCTCCCGCAACTTTCTTTTAGCAAGCCGCACAGCTTCGCACCACGACTCGTCACCTCGCTCACCCTCCAGCGCCATGTCGAGATCCCAGACCTACCCGCAAGACTACATCGCTCGCATACGATTCTCCAATGCGCTGCCGCCGCCGCTATGCCCTCCCTAGCTTCTCGACATCCCCAATACGGGTCTTTCAAGCGGGCAGTACACATCCGCCGCTTTCGCGTCAAGACTAGCGAGGGAGCAGCCGCTTAACATTGAGGTTGATGCGGAACTCGGCATGCCAATTGACCTCGTTGGTATACCGGGCGTCTTCGATGGTGATGCATCCGGTACGCTGCTTTACACTTGCGACAACGCAGACTGCTAACTGTATATAGCTATCCAGGTAAAGCCACACCTACAACCGCTTCACCCTGCTGACCGCGCGCTGATGCGCCCGCCTAACGCGCTGGGAAAGTTGACCGTTAACGCCTCTAACGCTTCGTTTCTGCGCCGCACAGAGTACATCACGTCTAGTACAGCGGGCAATAAGTCTATGTTCGAATCGAGCAACTCGTCCAACACGATGCGGCTGCGGAAGAAGCGCGCAAAGGGTAATGTCTCCGAAGACAACCCTATTCACATCATGCGCAACATCATTAAGGGCTTCAACCTTGCCAACCTAGAAGACGCATCCATAGACTAGGACTCAGCAGACAGCATACGCGCCGCCCATATCGATGCCGACAATAAGCGCGCCTGGAAGAACCTAAAGCACCCGCGTAACGACAAGCTCGAGCTCCTCGACTCGTACCCCCTCCTCCTGGATTGGGACGCCCTCCCCGATACAATGCAGATGGCAAGGGAGAAGGGGAGGTGCGGATTGAGACTGAGATAGACGTTGAAATAGAGACTATCTCGCCCGTATATTGGAGATAGCAATCCGCAGGTTGTTGCTGCGTTACTACCATTCATCCTTCCAACTTTCTACATTCGTGCCAGACTCTGCTGCCTGCCTGGCTGGTGAAACGATCTGCCCGCCCGCGTCCACTCGACGCAACCTCACACACGCCGGACAGCATATATATCTCTTCATAAAAGAATTACCCACGAGGTACTTACTCTGATGGCGGGTGGGACTAGTCTACCTGCTGCTCACGTAGTGTACATATCCCGCGACGAGCGAGTTTCTTATTTTTTAAGATGTTTTGGAACTTTTCACGAGGGCGGTAGTTCGATAACGGGTGAAAGCAAAG
The DNA here is from genome assembly GCA_020747015.1 of Pyrenochaeta sp. MPI-SDFR-AT-0127. NCBI lineage: Eukaryota > Fungi > Ascomycota > Dothideomycetes > Pleosporales > Cucurbitariaceae > Pyrenochaeta > Pyrenochaeta sp. MPI-SDFR-AT-0127. The sequence goes on from JAGTJM010000041.1 coordinate 218,314, forward strand.
CAAAGAAAAGTAGGCGGTAAGCGTAAGAGGGTATCTTATTTTAAAAGAGAGAACGAACGCTACGTATCTAGAGTAGAGTAGAGTAACGTAGAGGATGCGCGCATCAACAGACGGCTCTGGATTACAACATGGCAAGCTAAACTATTCAAAACGTCTCAACGCCCGCCGTATTATATCATATCGTATCGTATCATATTATGCTACATCGCATCACATCATGTTACTTCTGTTAAACTGGTAATGTTCTCGCTCGTGGTGCATAATAAACTATTTTGATCCCAGCAATACGACAGGCAGGCGTAAATGCCTTCTATGCCTTCAGATTTAAGTAACAAAACCTAATAATCTTTGCAGAAGCGCCAAAGATCAAGCACTCGGCGTGTGAGTGGAACGGACAGTCGGTTCTTGCAACCTGAATGGCCTTCGCAGCATTGTTGGACCCAGGATTTGATCGTCTTCATTCGACTTGTAAGGTCGGCGTCTTCTTGCTGATGTGCACTATTTCCTAACTCAGGTTATTCCTTCGGTTTTCCTGAGATATCTAGCTTTGTCAGCTTCTGAATCGTTGGGAAGTAAAGATCGAAAATTTTCCGGTAGGCGATCGAGCAGTGTCTCGCCTCTTACCTTCGAAAATCGACAACTCTAACGAGTTAATTGGGTTTAATGTACAGGACGACCATTCACGTCTGATAGGTAGGTAAGGACCACTAGGCAATTCATTTTCCTAAGTGGAAATGTGTCGGATCCAGATAGGCCATGCGCTATTTCTAGCGATCCGAGGTCAATGTTTCAAGTCAATCGGAGGTACGATAACGCCTGAAGTAGAACAGCACAAGTTGTGCATTCAGTTATTGGTCAGCTTCGCCGTCTCGTCATATCTACGATTATTCTATCGCGAGAGGATGTAGGGTTTAACTAGTCACACCCTTGCAAACTAATAAACTCCGCTTCTTCCCCTTCACGGCTTGTCGAACGACCTATGTCATATTAATAATTCAATATAACTTACAATAGATGATATGCACCCAAACGAAAGCGACTACGACGAGAGCCCCAACCTATGAGTACTATTAGCCTCTCAACTAACGAAGTCTACTACTTCTGCGCGCGCGGTCAGTTATCCACATTTTTGCCGGCAATGGCTATGCGCATACCCAACGAGACTAACGCAAACATAGTGTGAGCCCTGTCGCACACGCAAAGTACATGCACGCTTATCTACGTCATCTTCTTCAGCAACAACATACTGATACATCAAAGATACGATGCGACAGAGCGACTCCCTATCTTCAATGTCAGCGTACTAGGACCGAATATACATATTCAGCCAATAGACCAAAGGAAAAACGAACGCGCATCTTACTCACTCCTCAGTAGTACGTTCTTCCCATGTCCCAGCACATTGCATTGCCCTTGCATTGTCTCCCGACCCAGCTGTTGCACCCTATAAACATTATATAATCTGACACTGTATGACATCGTACAGTGAAAGAAAGATTGATCTTATCGATAGCCGTCTCGAGGCTATGACCGCGTTGTTAAGAGATCTGAAAACGCAAAACGCGAATACCAGCAACGCCTCAGAGTTTGTATTGTGACACGTCGAAAACAGTCTCCCTTCCTTCACCTCACACATGTTTGCCGCACCGTTCTGAGCCCGCTATAGGCTCCATTATAGAAGAACAGTCATCTCTATCAACTCACTCTGTGTTTGTCAGAGATTTCGTACATAACTTTATTCAGTCCAATATACCTGGACAACCTGACCTGCAGATACGCTGGACTTTGGATGCTCTCTCAGACATCGCGAATAACCCAATCCAGCGCGATGCGATGGGCGATCCATTGCCAGCACAGAGAGAGTTGGAGAACCACGCCCAGCAGCGAAGGCATGCATTGCCCCCTCTCTAAAAGGTTGTACCTCTTATACGTCTCGCGAAAGGTACGAAGTTTGCTAGTCTCTAAAGCAGTTCTCCTGCTTAAATGAACCCTTCCTATTCTCCTTACTAACAGCGCAACGCCTTACCAGCTCCGGGTGGGTCTACGAATACATCATGATGCAGCCCTTTGGTGACGTATGCCTCGACGTCTACTTTGCCGATAATTCCTCCCCCTTCAGCTTCATAAGCATTAATACTGACCTACACTCGCTCTTCTGGGACTATGCTTAAGTGGCTGACATTTCCGAAAGCGAGAAGGAGCAATACATGGCATATTCTCGCATGTGCCACCATAACCTTGAGATTGGACTAGCAAATTTATCGCTACATCTACCAGCATCTTCAAAGATAGTTGCTGCTCTTGTCTTTGCTTATCTGTTAAAGCATCTAAGCTGTGTCAGACATTAGGTTATCACCAGAACGTGCCATTGAGCGACAGTAACCAAAGGCCAGGAGACTCTAGATACACGCAGTTCCTATTTTGGAGTACATATTAGGTCGATGAGAGCCTCTAGCTTCGTCTTGGTAGAGCATCTACTATACCTGAGTGGAATATCGATATTGACCTGCCCTCACCGCCTAGAACTGGACAGGAACCTGTCCATACTTACTTTGTTTTGTGGATCAAAACCGCAAGATACCAAGGCAGCATCTATGAACTGCTCTACTCTTCAGGATCTATAGACCAATCAGACTCCATACGACAATCCAGGATCGAACTTCTGAAATCAACATTGCACGACCTGGATCAAGAGACAGAGAGGACGATGGTACGCTAATAGACATACCTTAACCTGCAGTCAGTCATGAAACTAATCTTGGTCTAGAATAAATGGATGACGACAGCGAAGGAAAATTCGGGAGACAATCAAATAGGCTTTTTACGCTACTTCTAACGCGGTTCTCCGACTTTCGCTTCTTACTTACGTCTACCAAGCTGCCCCAAGGCCATTGCATTCACTAACAATATTCAGCCCTGATTGTGTTGAAGTTGGAAGAGCAACTGTAGTGAAGCATCATGTGTATGGCAATCATTCAAAGATCCAACAACCTACTCTTTTCTACATACACTCACTGATGAGTACTTGCGTTGATTCATGGAGGTCTTTAACCACTAATGTCTTCGAGAAACTGCTCTTCGCTCCTTTCATCCCAATTATAGTATTGTTCTGCAACGTCATGGAAACCCAGAACCAGACAGATATGGGACTTCTTGAAGCATTTTTGAAATCGATTAAACCCCTACCAGCCGTCTCTGAGCCAGCTGCGAAGATGCATAAGCTTTTCAAGTAGCTTAATAATATTGCATTGCGATATATTGAGCTCCAGATGCAGTCAAGTGTAAAGCAGACGGAGATGCAGCTGGCTGCTCTTGGACTCCCGCGAGCGCGGATATAGACAATAACTCAACTACAGACGCAGTTATGAGAGAGCCATAAAGGTATGCAAACGGAGCCTTCGCAAGACTTTAATGTTCTTGAGATTAATGATGAATTTTAATGGGTGGTAAATCCGATATTCTGGATGGGAAATAGGGCAGAGCTAGAGAATTGGTTATATGAGAACCAGGCATCTATAGAGAGTCTGCAGGACATGACTATGCGTTCTAAGTCGACAACGTAGGATTGCTGCGCAATTCTAGTCTCCCTATTTGACCATGACTTTATGACTTGTTGGATCGAAATCATGGATGGCTAGATTTACATCGCCTTCAAATGAAGAGTGTGTTCTTGCCTAAAAGGCTGGTGAATTGAGTCAAATCTACCAAGAGATAGATCGGCAAGTAAGTCTGTCCTCCGCGGCCCGTGTGCCAATTCATGGCGTTCGAGAGCATCCAAGTGTTGTAATGGAATGTGGGAGTTCTAAATGGCGGAACCAGTGACAATATTCTTGCCGATGAGTTTCAATATCAAGCTCTGCCCAAAGCAAAAAAAGATGTGGTTAAAGAAAATCCGAATGGATGTCTTGTTTGTTTGACAGCCTTGGTCGACTGCGTCAACAGCACGTTAGAAGCGCCCCATAGCAATGAAGTAAATATCAATTCAATATTTGCTTCTAGGAGCGGCGTTGGGGGACCAATCGATATTGGTATTGCAACAAGCGCCATTTCCACATTGAACGCTGATTGGGTGTATCTGTTGCAATCCTCCGTCAGTAGATGTCATGAACGATCACTATACATTAGCCTGCTTTGTCCTTGATTGTGATAAACCTTGGATTTCGCCAGCGTGGAAGCACATGGTCTCAGATGCTTACAAGCGTCACCCGCGACCTGTGTGTGCGTATAGATCCTCAAATGTTACGCTGTCAGTGAGGCGATCCAAGAAATAGAGCTCCATCAGGACCCTCTAGTTTTCCTTTAAGCGTAAGGGTATCTTTGCTAAAAGTCTTATCCGCAATCGTGAACAAGAACTAGTATATAGAATTTTTGGGAGCCGAAATGATTATACAGTTGTAACATTCGAAGAACGCACTAAGTTACAGAGGCGATTCTGGCATATTAGTAAGCGTTAGGGAATTAGAGACGCATTTCTGCTTATCTTAGAAGTCTACACCAAATTCTTTCAGTATCTTGATAAGTGCTAAAGAATTCTAACCTTGAATTTGGTGAGATTGTCAATAGTCTGACTCTTCCTTGTGTGCAGCTCTCTATATCTCTTGCCTAGAAATGCTGTGAATGCCATCGGCGCCGATCACGAAGTTGCCAGTATACGTGGCTCCGTATTTGTTATGTACGGTCACTGTATCTTCTCCATGCTAAATTTTATCAAGGCGCCTTTTCGTTTATACACAAGCCGTGGACTTGAGGTTCTCGCACAAAACGTAGATAACGGCTTGATGATCATCGAAGATCTGCGGACACCCGACCCTGCAGGAATGAGATTCTAAGTAACTTAACCAATCAACTATTCGGCTGGGATGCACAAAATATGCGCACCGAAACTAGGGTGCGATGGTAGAATGTCTCTCCAGGATAACATAGCCAATGTCGACCTTCTGGAGCATATTTGCAAGGGATAAGCCAGAAATGCTCTCTCTAACGATAATAGCCTTGAGGTTCATCTCAGATAACCTTGAATTAATGTGTTAAGGGTTGCAGCGAGTGCTTCGTAGGTTAAGCGTATAGATGGGTTCTCAGATCATATACGATACAATAGCAGTAGAAGATAATTATTGCGATCATAAAGCAGGCTCGGGGTCGGGCATTGCGGCTGCCGGCAAAAGTAGTCATGATTGGCGCGCTGCTTAACGCTCAATGTGGCCACGTACCGGAAGCCGGAGCTTGCGGCCACCGCACGGATTTCATCATCGCAGACACCGAAGTAATGCCGGTCCGGTGCGCGGGTCCCGTCAACGAGAATACAAGGTTAACACAGGGCTGTTCTCGATAGTATGAATCACAGCAATATCCCTTGCCAGGAAACCCACCCGAGCGTCAAGACGTACTCTTTGTTCGGTAGGACTTGCCTGCCTGTCTATGCGGCTGCTGTGTGCAGCATCGTAGCGGTTTGTCTTTACCGGCACTATCGCAGTGGTGGCTTTGGCGACTGGCGCTTTGTTGAAAGAATAGCTCTAGCTTTGAAAGCATGGGTAACATCGATGTTAATGAGATCGCTGGTGGTCGGATTCGGAATAGAACTGGCTCTTGAGCCAATGAATAGGGCTATCAGAAGAGCGGAGTTCAGCATGAATAGCTTCACGTTGTTCGAAAGATTGACGCTGAGGCGGAGGAATTCCGAAATCAAGGCTGAAAAACGGTCGTTCTGATCGTGATGCTTGCAGGCCAGGTAGGCCGATGTTAGACTATACATTCCTATTCTAACGACTGGGCTTCGCACATCTTATAATACATGCCACGTTTTGATAGTAGATCTTTATGTGTTCCTGATTCCGCAATTACTTCTTTGAAGAATACACAGATCAAATCGGCATCTGTAACAGTACTAAGGCGATGTGCAACAGCGATAGTAATCCTATCGCTATCAATTGCAGCCCTAGCCAATGCGCTCTGTACAATCTTCTCGCTTTCTGTATCGAGGGCGCTTGTTGCCTCGTCAAGAAGTAAGATTCTTGGACCGCGTATCAACGCTCGTGCAATAGCGATACGCTGTTTCTGGCCACCAGAAAGCTGTGCGCCGCTAGAACCAACCTGGGTTGACAGGCGTTCAGGGAGAGAGGAGGTAAAATACCATGCATTTGCTGCACGGAGAGCCTCTTCTATCTGAATGTCGAGATCCGGCACGGTTATGTCAACTTCAGAGTCGCTAACGCCAAGCGCTACATTTTCTCGAATTGACCCTTGAAACAGAGTTGGTTCTTGTTGCACCAGAGCAACAAGGCGGCGGAACAATTGCGGATTGAGGGACGTAAGAGGAGAACCATTGATATTAATTGACCCAGATGAAGATCATAAAAGCGCTCGAGCAGGGCGATCATTGTGGATTTACCACAGCCGGATGCACCAACAAAGGCAACAAATTGGCCTCTTCGAATCTGAACGACACGATTAGCCATCATCTCGTAATGTAGAACAAACGGGAACAAATCAGATTGCAGCGCGACTTACCTCAAGGTCAACACCCCTGAAGATTGGAGCCTCGGGGCGAAGGGGATAGCTAAAGCATACGTTTTCGATGCCTATGGCATCTCCTGACTTAGGACCGTTGTCCCGATTTCCCGGGGTCTCTCGAATAGTCGGCTGAAGCTCCTCAAGCCAAAAATATGTAGTTCGCCGCATTGACGCCCTTGGAGACCGATAAGTGTAAGCTTCCATTGGGTGACAAAGGCGATAATGAGGGCGATAATGAAGCACGAGATGCCTTGGAACGTCAAACCAAATTTTTCGCTGATACCGCCCTGGATTAGGCGGCTATTAGAGATAGCATGGGTTGCTATCGAGCCGCTGCTCCCCATATCGAAGAAGGCAATATCTTGGCTGAGCGCAGCTTTGAGGTGTTGCTGCCGGATGTTACGGGTTATGCGGTAGGAGGCGTACGTTGATAGCGTGTTGTAGGTGCAGGATAACACGAACATCCCGATTCCTAAATAGACAAATTATAGGGCGAGATGTGCCACGTCCTCGCGGAATTTATTTGGATCAGATTCTCCAGCCGTGTATCGGGTAAGAACGTTGATGAGCTCACCGAAGATGAGGTTCTGGGGGGTGATTCCAGCGCCAGATACAATGGCAGCCGAGATGGCGACACCCTGCAATGAGTAGTCGACAAAGCTTGCATACTTGAAGATCCTTGTGTACGTTGAAAAGCCAGGCTTTTCTCCGAGGGCATCGGCACTGAGAGGGTCGTCGGCAGCGGTGCAGCTTCCACCCTTTTCCTCTTCCTTCGTACTCATGATTGGCTCAAGTGTACCTACGACGCTAGGCTTCGCGAGTATCCGATTTGATGAAAGTGGGAGGTCGGAAGAGCGACGATTGATCTGGGTTGTCTGATGGTCCTGTGGTTCGAAGAGCAATTGATGGATGATAATCGGTTCAGATGACGAAGGTAAAGCGCATGGTAAAACAAAGTGGATGGCTAACGGATGGCAGTCACAAGCCTGATTAAGTAATGAGACTATGACCGAGCACGAGAAGCTCGTCGTCCTCCCGGTAACACTTGTCATTGCGCCACCGGAACCCGCAAACACCGCCGCCTAACTCGAGCCGTAGCTGCAAATTTCCACCTCACGGCACATACCTTACACAGTAAGCGAACGGACTAAGCAATAAAAAAGTCCTTCTTGCTAAAGCAGCATGCTCTCTACTTCCATTGCATGCAATATTACCTACGTATTTCGTGGGTATGATATCAGGCGTCCGTGGGTACCGGGTGCCGTTAAACTCTAACCTTTCCTTATTTTGTAAAGGGCAGTGTCGACAGGACGTGGGTCTCTTCTCTATTAGACGAAGAATGTGACACTTCCAGGTCCGCACGTCCCGTCTCTAGGGGTCCTCCTGTTTTTTTTGTGATTTTTTTACTCAAGCTGGCAGCATCTGATTGTAAGCACGACGCCCCATCTGCTCAACTGTCGGTGGCCGAGTGTTCCGCGCTCTGGCTTTGTCGCGTTTGGAGCCCCGGCGCCATTGGTAGCTGCGTGCTCTTAATTCTAGCTCTCCCACTAAATTTTCGATCATTGACAACAAAACAGGGAGAGCTTCGCTCCCTGCGTTCTCAGGGCCGACCTTCCTTTTATTCGCTAATTCCTTCCACTACAGTTTCGCAACCTCAGTGTATCTAGCGAATTTGTTATCATCATGGCACACACCAAAGGCAGCCCCGACGTTATCACGAAAACAAGTTTCGAATACCTTTACAACCATCTGTTTTTGCCTCGCAAGCTTTCTGGCGCAGATGACGCATCCAGAAAGAATGAAGGGCTACTCTTAGACTTTGTACTGCAGTCTCTGCAGCGCTTCCTCCCTGACCGTCACGACGCGAAGGCGATCAATGCTGGTATTTCCATGCTACAATATCTTCGTATATCGAAAGATAATCAAGGGCATTTGAGAGAAGCCGGTGCACGGCAAGTTCTGCAAGGACTGTCTACTCAAGGCATGATTTTCGAACTCCTCTGAAATACGCCGCGACGCTAAATTACCCTCCAGCACCTGTAGCTGTGCTACAAATCACAGAGCAAAATGCCGGCGTCCTCATTAGCAGATATGCCGATGCGGTATACTTCGAGATGCTTGAATTGTCACCTACTAATGAGGCTGTCACGTCTACTAGAGGTAGGCTCGTTCGCTCCTTCCCAACAAATGCAGTAGAAATCTCTCTCCCTCTTTTCAGAAGCGAGGCCTTTCGTATGGTCATAGCAAAGACCCTCACCAAGATGAGTCAGCAATCATTGCGAGAGACAAAGCAGAAGCAGAGGGGAAATCAAGAAAAAGAGCAAGAGGAGACTGTCGATACAACTGATCCGATGATCATAACCGAGCTCTTCACATCCATGCTCCGTGGATGCGGCAAGGCAGTTTCTGCTCAGGGCATTCGCAAATCCACACGCGATGAGATCATATGGAAGGATAGCAAGGCTCCCTGGCAAAGATCCCCTCTATGGTTGCTCACTCGCGTGGCTCTACAGTTGACTATGACGCGACATTCAAAAGCGGAAGATGACACCTATAAAGAGTTCATGGCCTTCCTAATGGCCCAGGCACTCCATGCCGCCAATCAACAACAGAAAACTTCTAGTGATGTTATAAAAGTCATGTCGACCAAAGTCTCGAAGCGTCTGTCCAAGCTCCATAGTCCGTCTGATGGGCCATGGCTATTGAGTATCCGAAAAATTGTTTCGAAGAGTCTGGACACCCTAAACCAGCGGTGGAGGCAGCTCCGTGAGCGAGCTGAACCTTCGCTAAACTTGCAGGGATTGTCTAGGTTCAATATGATGGACAATACAGTTCTATCTTTCAAAGAAATGGATAGTTTCCTCAGCTCAATAGCACTGCATAAGACGGTGAACCATAGGCCCATATTCCGTCCTCCGTCAACACCCAATATCCTAAGCCAGAGCCAACTGCCTACCGTCGCAGACTGCCCCGAAACCGACTTACCCTTGCATCTCATCGAAATCGAGTCATGGGTCGCAGATAATCTTCCAACGTGGATTGATAGCCATATGAAGAAAGTAGATCACCCAGTGAGGGAGCTGAAACAGCTACTTGAGAAGTACCACAGAAAGGCACTCGAATACTACTCCGGACGTCCTGAAGCAGCTTCACGGATGATATTGACCATTGGAGAACTTTGGCTTGCTGCAGACGTAGCGGCTGTTCACGAAATCCCCCTCTTAGCAAACTACAACCCCCAAATACCTACAATGGTGTGGCAAGCCTTACTTCTCGGCTCAGTCCAGGAGATGCAGAGACTGAAACGAATCGAAGACTATGTCACCGCACGTGGAAGACTTGCCCAAAAATTGGAAAACCCGGCCATTTTCTTCTCGTTTGGTGAGCCGGGCTCGTTCGCTGTTGAGTACTATCGCCAGTCGATGCGACACCAAAAGATCAAGCGTGAAATTGAGGAAGAGGCATATGAAAAAGAGAGGGAAAAGTCGAAGAGTTTAGAATAGCCAAGGCAACATATGCCAAGCTTATGCAGAGATACGCGGCGAGCGAATGTGACGTGTCAGCGAAGTGGGACGAAGGAACGAGGATTTACATCCACCCTTCCTCATGCCGGCGCTGCGGCTTCGAATCGAAAGCTAGAGCTCTCGCCGTTTCTATTCACGAGTGGCCTCTGCCTCAGAACGAACTCGAGGCTCAGGCCACTGTTTTCGAACTGGCCACGCCTGAGACATTCTCCACATGGCGAGATATGACACTCTACCTCATCATCGATGTGCTTTTGAGTCAAGCTGATGGCTCACTAACGTTAACAAAATCCTTTTCATTGAAAACATATCAGTCCCTGAAGCCATGGTACACTTCTAAAGGGGATTCTCGAATTCAGCTCCGATCTTCGGCCAAGCCCAACACTGTTGTTATCGTCATGCGATCCCAGTCCAACATTCAGTTGAGTCAGATGTCTGCCTCAATAATGGCCTTGTATATCGCTACTATGATGAAAACTTGAACTCCTTCTGCTCTGATCTGATAGCAACCGACCGCCTATCCGATCTGTGCACGTTCAAGCTTCCTAAGCGCGCTGCAGCGCTCAGTAGATTCCTTCGTCGCACTTGGAAAAATCCAGATGGTGAGACACCGAACAGTGTGATTGCAAGCCAACACGAATGTCCCGATTGCATGCCTCTGCGCGATTTCAATTCTCTCGCCGCCCTACCATATGGTCACAAGATCCAGTGGATGAGTATTCTGACGCATTTAGCTATGCCAAAAGTCGACTTTAACAGGCCCGAAACGATACTGTTTCTTCTTCAGCTAAGTCTACAAGCCGGCCCAAAATCTTCGGATACCCCACGATCGACACACACACGGCTCTGCGATGGAGAGTTTGGATAAAAGATGCTGGAGAGCTTGAGAGGGTGTATTCTACGTGTACAACAGAATTGGGAGTCGCATAATGCCTTGTGGTCCTTTACATTTCTGGCCACAAGACTATTGTCTCTAATTCCTGGTTACCTATCACAATCTGCCCTGGACCTCCTTGCTCAGAGCCGTGAGATCTCTCACCGATGGGCGTTAACGCTACTCAAGCGAGTGGAAGAGACCGGCGGCAATGAGCAGAGAACGGAGTTCTTGCAGACAGCTTTGAATATCGCAATGGTCTGTGCCGAGTCGTTCAATGTGCATGATGGCAATTTGCTGCAGATTCTATATGATTCAAGACAAGCATCGATTCTAGTCGAGTGCGCCATCATTATCAATGACAACAAGGGATGGATAGATGAGGACAAAAATTGCCTACAAGGGCTGATGCTTGACAGGTGGAGGCAAGTCATGTACCGGGCGCGACCAATCCTGGTTGAGGAGCATGCCTCTGGGAATTTGTTTCTTTCCTCTGCTACCCGGCGACGCTGGTCATACTTCAAACCTGCGACGACTTGGACGCTTTCTGCCGGAACCAACTGCTGGTATCAGACAACCATGAATCACCTTATAATTAATCTCAACATATTGACAGGGGAGCTGCTAGTCGACGATCTGCCTTCCTCTCGTCTCCCCATGGACTACGTATGTCATGAGGAATACCAGAGGCTGTTTAAGGGTTTCCTGCTCCTTGTCATGCCAAGCACGAGCCCAAGCATGATTTTCTGCACCGCTCAGCTCCTCTACGGTTACACGGCGCATTTCGGAAGGCAGGGACAAGATCTATTAATCCGTCTGGAAAACGATGTATCATCCTTCGATCTTGTACCACGGCGATTTTTCGCGGGATTACTGCCAGATCCTCTCGCAAATGAGTATGTGCACTGGTACGACAACAACACGAAATCTGTCCAGTTCTGCCTGCCAAGTAATCCTTTTCCGACGGAGTTGGATGATTGGCGTCTCGAACAATGTGCGGGATCCTGGAAACTACATCAAAAAAAGAGGTCTTTCTTCTGGCGCCCTCAAGCGAACTGGCTCAGCATATTGCGGCAATCATGGCTCACCTTGAGACATCGTTGAATCTGCAAATGCTTGACAATGAGGCGAATAGTCGCCTGGAAATCTCTATACCCAGACTCCGGCTACAATTTTTCTTGAATGAAGGAGAGTCGATCATCAGATCACGACAATTTGCCAACATGCAAGTTGACGAAGACCAGTCAGTTGGTACACTTGTGGGTTTGAATAGTAAGCTCGTACTACGCAGCACTCAAAATCCACCGATGAGACTGCTCATCATTCCCGAGGGTGAAATCGTGTTCAAGGGGCAGGGCAGTGGTGTGGGTTACGATCATATCGTCGTGTCTGTACTCCCTGGTACTGTTCGGCGTGTCCAAGCTTACCAGATGGACGAGCTTCTTGGTCGCTTGGTTGCAAACACAAAGCTCGAGAGTAAGCTCTATTTGGCCTATCTCCATGCCCTAACTTCTTTCTGCGTCTCAGATCCATTCCTTGGACAGCGAGGCGCTGATATGGCCCTAGAGATCCTTTGCTCTGCATCAGTTCGCGCCCCCACGAGCTTGAGTCCGGCTGCTCGCCATATCCTGGATCTTATCGCTGCACTCGCTCCAAGCCGTCGCTACTGGCCAGAAGGCTCTAAACATATGCAGAATGTGATTTGGTGTCCTGAACTGAGTCTCTCAACCCAAGATGACCGGTTCTTCGACATCGTCACGCAGATCTTGCAGCGATCTTCCGAAATCGAGTTTCTCTTTCCGCAAACAGCGGCTCGATCCGATGCAAAACCGCACACTACGATAGAACTCGTTCAGCGGGCTATTTCCCGCGAGTCCAGTCAAACTGCGCACATGAACGATGGCACGTATCGTCCGAGGAGCGCAGAAGGCTCAGATCGAGCAGCGCGTGCAACTGAGATAGCCATTCGAGCCTTCCATCGTCATCAAGGCCTAATGAAACCTGTCGCAGGAGGATTAGCACTTCATCTCTATAAACTGATGGCTTCTGGTCCATTCAGCAACGGTAGAAGCGCCCCACAAAAGCGAGACTTAGAATACGACTCACAGTGGCTACGGAAGCCAAGCACCTTCGTATCCTCTCACTGGTGTCAATTGCACTATGCATTCCAGGACAACCAACAATGGCTTAGCAATATGGAGCTAATGGTCTGGATATCGACAGTAGCGTACTCCAACGAGCATGATGAGCAGATCACCCAAGCCCTTCTCATGATGGCTCTCTCCCCACTTGTGGCAGCTGCTCCACTACCTCTGAGCGAATCTTACGACTTGTCTAAAGGCTATGTCTTACGACCTGAAACACTAGAGGCAGCCGCGGCTCCTCATATGATCAGGTCTAAGCAAGGTCCTGAAGGTAAGTCACGGGCACGGACTGCCAAGGGCGACGGGAAGATTGCGGATCGACTCAAGCGAGAGCATGGGAAAGACAAGAAGCAGGCCATTCATATCTTCAGAGATAGGCTCGCACGACAATGGCCCTGTCAGACTCCGAAGCAGCCAAGCGACTACCATATGGAGTCCTATATTGAAGTTACACAGGCAATGAAGTCAGTTATTCCGCCTTGGAGGGTATGGTGGGCCAACAGAAATTTCAAGGAGTACCTCGAGAGATTTGTTGCTGATCTAAAACGGATCTCGATGGAGCATGTCATCGCTGAGAATCAATGTTTAGTGCCTGTAACAGAGATCCAGGAGCACGCGAAAAGACCCTTGTCTGTCATGGATGTGTTCTGTCGCGTCGCCCCCCATGTTGGTTCGAATCCGATCTCAACCCTTGACAGCCTTGTTGAAAAAGCTGAAGCGCAATCGGAAGAAGATGAGAAGTTGACAAAGGTCATTAACTTCCTTGAGTCCAAAAGGAACCTTCAATATGAGCGCCGGTATCTCAACGAATTACGCCAGAGTTTGTCAAGTTCAAAAGACTGCGGCACCAAGAACGTAGCCCGAGTCGATGCACGTGCCGATGTATTTCAGCAGCATCTCAATCAGTGCGAAATCCGCTATGAATGCATCTACAGCTCCTTATCCAGAGCTATGCAGCCGTTCTCTGAGTCACATGCGGCAAGCCCTAAAGATGTGGTACAAAGAATCCTCTTCGAGGCTGGCTTCCTACCGACTGTCTCTCCACTCTTTCTCCTCCAGCAACTCAAGAACTCGAGCTGGTCAAACTTGTCTAGTCCGTGGAAAGACGCTATCATTAACCATGGGCTCGCCCTTGCAGCCTTGCAGAAAGCCAAACGATTGATTCGATCCCAAGATGATCCCATAGAGTTGCTTCGTGAGCTTGAGAACGTCGGGCACGAGGACTGGAGGCCTCACGACTATCCAGAGTGGTTGCTCATGGAATGTGAGAGCGACATCACGATCCGGCAGGTTCAGCAGCAGGTCGCCCAAAACATGATCCATCCTCCAGGAAACGACAACGCCGTAATGCAATTGAATATGGGAGAAGGCAAGTCTTCCGTTATAGTGCCAATCGTTGCTTCCGCTCTCGGCAATGGCCAGAAACTGGTGCGAATCATCGTGGCTAAGCCTCAGGCTAAGCAAATGTACCGAATGTTGGTCGCCAACCTGTCTGGACTTCTCGATCGCCCGGTCTATGAGATACCTTTCTCACGAGACGTTTGTGTGGACACTCGGAGGGCTGCTGCTATTCATCAGTTGCTGGGTAGTTGCAAGAGTGAGGGAGGTGTCTTGCTCGTTCAGCCAGAGCATCTGCTGTCCCTACAACTGAAGGAGCTAGAGCTGACGCTCAGCAATCAATTATCCATCGCAGAGCATTTGATGAAGACTCGGCATTTCTTCGACGATTATTCTAGAGATATAGTTGATGAGAGTGATGAGAACTTCAGCGTAAAGTTTGAACTAGTGTATACGCTCGGGGAACAAAGATCAGTTGAGCACAGCCCGGACCGGTGGACCGTTGTGCAGGAAGTCCTGACTCTGATGAATCGGTTCAGCGCCGAAGTGAAGGTCGAACTTCCCCAGTCGCTAGAGATTAACAATCGACATCGAGGGAGATTTCCCAGAATCCGGATACTGCGTCGCGATGCCGAGAAGTTGATCTTCCACCGCATAGCAGATCATGTTTGCGAGACTGGTATGACCGGACTTCCCATTTCACGTCAACCTCCAAAGATCAGGCATGCAGTCCGTAAGTACATCACGCAATGGGAAATGACCCTTGAAGAATCTGAAGCCGTTGAACATAGCCGATTCTGGGACATAACAACCATTAATCAGATCCTTCTTCTGCGCGGTCTCCTTGCCGGTGGCATCCTTGGTTTTGCGCTTGGTCGAAAGAGATGGAGAGTGGATTACGGCCTTGACCAGACCAGGGAGAAAAGCACCAAACTTGCTGTCCCCTACAAAGCCAAGGATAGCCCAACGCCACGATCCGAATTTAGTCATCCCGATGTTGTTATCGTGCTTACATGCCTGAGCTATTATTATGATGGACTAGGAGACCAAGCCCTCTTTGAATCCTTCGAGCTTCTCATCCGATCAGACAATGCGGACCTCGAGTACCAGGCCTGGGCCCATACGGCTCCGACGCTACCAGGGCCGTACAAGCATCTCCAAGGAATCAACCTCAAGGATCGCCTCCAGTGTATATCGGATATTTTTCCACATTTGCGATATTCCAAGGCCGCCATTGATTACTACCTTTGCCAGATGGTTTTCCCCAAGGAGTGTAAGGAGTTCCCACACAAGCTTTCGGCCTCTGGTTGGGATCTTGCGAAGAAGAAGAGGTACCTCACAACTGGTTTTAGCGGGACCAATGATTCTAAATATATTCTTCCTCTCGACATCAAGCAGCTGGGTCTTCCCGAGCAGAGCCATACCAACGCACTCGTATTGAAGAACCTGTTGCGCCCAGAGAACAGCGTCGCATTGATGTTAGAGGAGATGACAGCGCCAAAGTTTGGTACTCAGCCTCTCTTAGATATTATTACCACAATGAGCTCAAAACCGCGGGTTCTCTTGGACGTCTGTGCCCAAGTCATTGACTTCACAAACCTAGACCTCGCACGGACATGGTTGGGTCTCTATCAATCTGATGAGAAAACACAAGCAGTTGTCTTCTTCAACGAGCAAGACGAGATCATGGTACTGGATAAAAGCGGTAAAGTAGAGGACCTACAAACTTCGCCCTTTGCAGATCAGTTGGACCAGTGCCTGGTCTATCTAGATGAAGCGCACACCAGAGGTATTGATCTCAGACTTCCCGCGGACTATCAAGCCGCAGTCACTCTAGGTGCCAACGTGACGAAGGATAGGCTGGTCCAAGCATGCATGAGAATGCGTAAGCTTGGGAAAGGACAAAGCTTGGTTTTCTTTGTTCCTCGAGACATCGAACAAGAAATCCGCTTGGTTCGTGGTCAGGAAAGCGTGGCACCTGCAGGAATTACTGTGTCGGATGTTTTGTGTTGGGCAATCACAGAAACATGTAGGGATCTGCGTCGAGCAGTGCCAGTTTGGCTGAATCAAGGGCTCCGGTTTACTAAGCAACAAACCCTCTGGAATCGTCTCACCGACCAAGACGAAGGCGAGCTCAGATTGGAGTGCGCCGGAAAATTTAGGGAAGATGATGCTCCGACCCTTGAAATGCGATACCGTCCACGTCATGCCCAATACGACGTCTCTTCAAAGTTCGATTGTGTCAACCCGCGTTACGCAGACCAGTTTCAGAACTGCTGTGAGCAGTTTGGGCTCACAGAAATGCACTACGCCTCATTTTACGAAGAACAAGAGCGAGAGTTAGCGCCCGAGGCCGAACAAGAACGCCAAATCGAGAAATTGCCCCAGGTTGAGCCAGCAGAACATCAGATCCATTCAGGTCTGAACAAATTCGTCCTCAAGGGTATATGGCCCGAGAATCCGTTTATCCCAGCTTTTATGACCCTTGAGACTACGTCAGCAGCACAACACTTCGACGTGTCGGAATTCTGGAGCACCATACTGGTCACACGAGATTTTGCCGTAACTGTTAATAGATCATTTGGCCCTGGACTATACTCGGACCCCTTCCAAAGACCTGTTCAGTGGATCCTGACCACCCGAGAAGATCCTGATATACTTCTTATCGTCAGCCCCTACGAGGTTGAATAGCTCCTACTAGCCATTGAGCAGTCTAAGTACGTCAAACTCCATATTTACTCCGCAAAGGTCAACTTAGGGTATAATTCACTTGACGACTTGAATCTCTACAACGTATCAAGAGACAAAGTGCATCGAAATATTCCACGAGCCATCGTTAGTCGCTTGTGCCAATTTTCTGGTCAACTCTACCTGTCATCCTTTGACGATTATGTAGAGTTCTGCACATCGCTTGGAATCGCGTGGACAGCCGCCAACAGCGATGTTATGCTTGGACCGGACGGTTTCATCACTCCTGGCCAAAAGCGGGGAAGTGTGGCACATGATTCCCAATTTTCGAAGAGCCCTTTACGCTTCTTAAAGGTTCTTATAACAAAGATACGACAGAACAGTGAGCATATTGAGAGGACACACATGGGCAGAATCTTTCAAGGAGTATAGTTAATAGAAAGTGACTTTAAGGTATAGAGTAAGGCGAGATATAGAGTACCTAACCCCTTAGTATTATCTTGTGGCAGACACGCAGCCGTAGTAGACACGTAGACACCACTATAGCCGCTATGTTCTGCACAGAGCAGGTAGACAGGGGGATTAGCAAAAAAGTATGCAGGAGAGCAGTAATTATAGGTAGTAAATAGGTGTTTAGAGTTTAGGTTAGAGCTAGAATTTTTACTCTTAGGGGTAAAACCTACCTCTACGCGATGCGTATATTTTAACCCTAAATCGGGTTATAATCCCTTAGTTATTCTACTTTAGGTATACGTATTAGTTAAACCCCTAAAATAAGCTATATTAAGGCTAGTATATATCTCTATATATCTATTATTATAACTATTATTAGGATATTTTCTCTTCTATTCTTATTACCTACTTCTTCTTACTTAAGAGACCTAATAATCTAATATTAGTAGCTATATAGATATAATTCTCCTAGACTATATATACTAGGGCCTAGTAAAATTAGAGGTAGAAGTACTATCTATCCTAGTATCTTCTATATTATTCTTTCTACTTATATATAATTACTAGAAAGTACCTTCTTTACCTAATATTATCTTATATCTTTTATAATATAGTTACCTCTTCTATAGCCTCTATAAAAGCGCGATTCTACTATAATATCTATAGAACTATCTTTACTATTATTACTATATTTCTATATACTTCTATAAAGTAATTATTACTAATTATAAGTATCTACCTATATTATAGATAGAAAGTAATATTACTACTTTCTCTAATAGGATAGCTCTCTTAGTATACCTAGTAGCGCCTATTTCTAGCTATACTTATAAGTATTATTCTAGCCTAGGCGCTATTTAGTACTAGTATTAAAGGTATCTTATAAAGGTATACTAGAAAATAGGTAAGATAATTAAATAGACTAAACTAACTTATATCCTTTAGTAATAGATTATATATAGAAACTATATAAGCGATTATTAGTATATAGATATTATCTAGTTATACCTAGAAGCTTCTAAGAAATTAATAATAGGTATAGTTATAGACTTAGATTCTTAAATAAAGGTACTCCTTAATATAGAAGCTAAAGAAGAGGTATAACTTACTAATAAGGTATAAGAGTCTACTATACTTATAGATAAGTTAGAGTATAATAAGAATACTAACTAGCTTTATAGGTATAAGTAGTTTTAATAGTTTACTTATAGGCTCCTATATCTAATTATATTTATATTAAAGATACTATCTTATTAAAATAAGAACTTCTATTTAGGAAGCTAGAATACTATTAAATAGCTTAGTAGCTCCGCCTCTAAAGCTTAGCTTAAGAAGCTAGTATAACTTACTAGTCTAGTACTAGATTAATATAAGAAAATACTAGTATATACGCCTTAGGCTATATACTACTAGTTACGTAGTTAGACTTAGTATTTTAATACCTATCTATTTAAGCTACCTTAGTAGTAAACTATATACTCTAGGTACTAGTTATATCTCTATTACTTTCTCTACTATATCTTTTAAGTATAGTATATATATTAGTAGATAGTAAAGCTATTAATATATTACTTATATTACTAGATAAAGGGCGCTTTAGTAGTAGCGTAGACTATACTTATATTACTTCTAAAAGCTATATAGTCTATAAGGTAGTACTAGTTAAGTAGAGGTAGCTTATTTAGAATAAGTACTTTCTAGATAGATATATATAGGAGCGTCTTTAGTAGATAGGCTAGCTTTAAGTATATACTAGTAGAGTTACTTTTATTATATTTTACTACTATTATTTATAATATACCTAGTATATACCTTTACTCTATTACTAATAGGTAAGAGGATTAATATTAGTTAGTGTTTAATCCCCTAAGAAACCCTAAATAGAGATAGTTTAATCCCTTAAATTACTACGCTTAAAAGAATTAATATCTTAGGAAATACCTATTTAAGAGGATATAATAACCCGCGTAATATATACTTAAATAGGTTTAATATTAGGGCTTTACTACTATTTCTAGGAATATTAAAGAGTATAATTTATAATTCTTAACCCCCTAATATATTAATAAGTAACTCTTAAATTATTATACTTTTAGTATAGAACTAGGATTAATTTATATACTCTTACTATTACTAATTACTAATTAATAAGAAAAGGGTATCTTAGTATTAGAATTTATATAAGATAGCTATTAAGGTATAGAGTAATAGAGTAATAATAATTACTACTATAATAGCGTATAGACCTATATCTAGTTAATAAAATTAATAGTTATAAACTATAATAATATAATCTATTTTCTAGATTATTTTAGAATCTTAGTTTATAAGGAATACTATATAGCTATTATAAATATTAATAAGTATCTCTTATAGTACTACGCTTTACCTACTATATTATATTAACTACTTATTAAGTACTATAGCTAGTATAAAATAGTTAACCTAAAGGTAATTAAGTTACTAAAGTAGTCTACTAACCTAATTAATATACTTAGACTACTACTAGAAGGGCTATAGTATAAAATATATAGATATATTACTACTAACTATAATAAGCTTTATATATACTATAAAAAGAAATATAAATAAGTATAAATAAGGGATAAAAGCTTATTATATAATACTATAAAAGTTTAGAGCTTTTTCTATATAAGTAGGTTATAGAAATATTTTAGAATTAATTAGAATAAGGTAGAAGATATAGAAACTTTAGATAATAAGTATAAACTTAAAGAGTATCTTACTAAGTTTAAGCTAATATAAGAGCTTATAGAAAAAGACTTATAAGTACTTAAAGATACTATAAAGACTAATAGGATAGGATAGTATAAGTATATAGGTTAAATAGGCTTCTTTAAAGATTAGAATCTTATACTAACCTATAGTAGTAGCTAGAATTAGGGCTAAGTCTAGTTTTTATTTAAGAACTAGATATTTAAGGTTTATAGGAGATTATATTATATAGCTAGAGTCTAGAATATTTTAAACTCTATTCTAGTTAGGTTCCTAAAGGCTAATATACCTTAAATTTAAGTATCTTAATTAGTATATTAAGTTATATATTCTATTTAATTTATATACCTATAACCTATTTAGTTACGGTTAGTAGGGTTATATATAAGAGTTAGGGATAAGTTAGTAAAACTATTAGTATATAATAAATACTAGAAGATTTATATTAGAAGATATTCTAATATAATTAGTAGTAATTATAAAAATAAATATATAACTAGCTATATAATAGGATATAGAAGGTAGGTAATAAAAGTAATATATAGCCTATAGTATAATATTATTAGTAGTATATAATTATTTTAAACCTATTTAATAGCCTAGGAATATATTATTATTATCTATTTAATTTAAATCTACTAGTCGTAGTTTAAATATACCTAGAATAGTAGAGGAATATATAGTAGGGTTAGAGTTAGAGTTAGAGTTCCTTTTACTAAAAAGTAGTTATATAGATAATAAAGCTATATATAGTATCTAAACTCTTTATAGGTAAGTAAAGCCTACTTAGGGACTACGTATTAGGATAACTAAACTACGAGTAGTTTAGGCTTATATAAGCCAAGTATAGTAGAATAGAAATCTATAGGTTAGGTAATCCTACTATACCTCTCTTTAAAATTAAATATTTTTAATTTAATTAGTCTATAGATAGAGATATATAGAGTAGGTAAGATATTACTAGTTAGAGGCAAACTTCTTATTTCTTAGTAAAGAAAGGTCTATATATATATAAGGTATTTATGTATAGAGTATAGGGCGCTAGAAGTTAGTATTTTTTCTTTTTATTTACTTAATAGTAAGTTACTTATAATAGAGTTACTTAAGGATAAATACTATCCTCTTCTTTCTATAGAATAGAGTATATACTATAGTATATTATTAGTAGACTACCTTAAGAAGAGTATTAATAGCTCCCTATTTACTAGAATAGTACTTTAAATAGACTAGGTATAGAGTAATATATATAGTAGGTACTTCTATATTTCTTTCCTAGAGAAGTTAGGGGTCTAACTACTAATAGTAGTAGTAAAGAGCTAGTAGAACAAGAGATCTTAGTTATATAATATATTATCCTAGAGGGTAAGTAGTATTAGTAGTTTACTAGAAAGAGTAAGCTACCTTCTTCTAAATATATAGACGAAGTATATATAGGCTATCTAAGTAGATATACTATATTTAGCGCGTCTAGTAATATTAGATAGGCTCTACTTATATTTAAAGGGGACGTCTCCTAGTATAGTTTATTATAGAGTATAGTTATATTTATATAGTAGATACTACCTCTAGTATATCGTGTAGATAGTATATAAGTAGATACTAAAGTTATAGGTATACTCTTTAGTATACTAGACTATAGAGGTTTTTTAAGTAGCGTATACTATTTATATAATATTAGTACTATCTATATATAGTATAAATATTTACTAGGGTAGTAGTTATATTTTAAGTATTAGGATATATTCTATTATTTCTATCCTAATATAGAGACTAGATAGTTTACTAGGGTTAGTAATATAGTAGGAATAGTATACCTATTAGAGTTATCCTAATTATCTTATTTACTTATATAGCTATTATTAGATAGACTTTCTAGTATAAAGGCTAGATAAATCTATTATATATATTATATTTATAGTAGGTAGTATAATAATATTATAGGTATATAGTTTATTTATAGTAGTATATAAGAGCGTTATATATATATTTCTATATAGAATTTAATTTCTTATCTAAAAAATAGAGAGGAGAGAAGGTACCTATATTTAGTAGGAGTAAAGATATATATATATTAATAGAAAATATTAGGTTAAGAGTCTCTTTTCTCTCTTCTTCTTCTTAATAGAAGTTTAGAAAATATCTTAAAATTTTTAGTAAAGTCTAAATATCTATAGCGCAGGTTATATATAGATATTCTAACTACTTTTTTATTCCTAATATAAATCCTTTTACTAAAAAGTAGTTATATAGATAATAAAGCCGTATATAGTATCTACGACCCTTTTAGCTAAGCGTACCCTACTTAAATAGCTATAATATTTATAAGAAAGTATACTACTCTATAAAATAGTTAAAAGAAGTTAAAGGTTATTTTAACTTATATAAGGATTTTTAGAATCTAGTTTAGAAGATATAGATTTTATTATATCTATAATTAGAATTTAAAATAGTAAATAGATTAAATAGTTAGTAAATAAAAACTATTTTCTATTATTCTAATTAGAGATTTTTAAATAAGTATACTTAAGTACTTTAACTACTTTTATAAGGTTAAAGTACTTAAGTATAAATTTTAGATAGTTAAACTATCTAAGCTTATTTTCTTTATTTAATTATATAAGCCATAATAGACCTTAGGTAATAATCTTTAGAAGTATATAGTCTTCTATAGAATCTTATTAGATTAGTATATTATTTATTAGTTTAGTACGAGTACTAAGTAAGATATTAAGAAAAGGCGTATCTTTTAGCTTAAGTCCTAAATCTATTACCTATAGAATATATCATTATTTATAGAAGTTACTTTCTTTAGTTCTTTATTTATAATTTTTAATTTTAACTATCTTAATAATTTAATTACTATAGATATTAGTATATTAACTAACTTTATTTTAAATATAAATAGCTATTTAAAGCTTTAATAGTAAAATTATAAGTATAATTAATATATTTAGATAGATAATAATAAATATCTATTTTTAGAAATAGTAATAGTTACTATTACTAGAAAAGTAGTAACTCTAAGTAGTAATAAGAGCCATAAGTATAAGAATAAAGAGGTAAAGTTATAAGGGTATAAGGGTAAAAAGGGAAAGTTATAAGTATAGCTAGCTAAAAACCATAGAATTTAAACGCAGTCGTGTTGGGCTACCCAATCTCTGGGTACATGCCAAGCAAATGCATAAACACAGCTGATACAAGCGGGCCTCTGAGAATTGCGGAGTCACTTAATGAGCGTGGAAACGTACTTGTTCTTGCTGGATAAGCAAAGGTGACTGATGAGCAATTATGATATGTAAGCTAGATGTTCTGAAAATTTGGCTCAAAGCTTGGAGACGTTATTGAAGCTAGACCTGTCATATATCTGAGTGTTTTAGCGATGCCGCCCAAATGAGTAGGAGACTTTGCGCCTACATTCAACTTGTATAACTCCGCTTTCACATCCATTATGCTATAGTCATTGCTCAGGGCATCTGGTAACATGATTTCACGAATCTCTTTAATCCTCTTTCTTAAGAAAGTATCTGATCTAGTGTAGGCTGCACCTCGAAGAAGCCGATTATTGATGTAACTAAGCGTTTATAGCACGCAGAACAGTCAGTAATTGACCTCTGGACCAGTATCTGCTTGGTAACGCAACCGCGCCTTCAGAGTGTGAGCTCATAACATCAGCTTGAAGCGTCCTGTTAATCCCTTTAGCATACATATAACATAGAAGATTGAGCTTTTTTCTTCCACAAAAGTAACTATGTTAGTTATCTTTTACTATTATCTTCATTCTACGAGTATATAGGCTTATTAGAATTACGCTGACGTTGACACTTGCTACCAAATTTACATAGCTCGTCCTCATAGTGAAAACGAGGGGTACTTCTCACACGGCCATCATACTCATACCACTAACTTAGTTATTCATAAACAGCTGGCTGTGTGGTAGTTACAATGTAGCTGGCGGGCTTTGGGTCCAATGATAGACGCCGCGACGAGCTGCCGACGTACCTACTGACAGAGCTGAGAAGTACCCTTGAACCTTGTGAGTGCGATCTCTTCTATTTACTTCTTTGGAAGATGCACTGACAGATCCTCGCAGACCAGAACGCGACGATCACAGCTCACATGCACAACTCGCACTTTCAGCTTCTACGAGTTCTAGATGCAAGCGACGTGCTGCCAACGACTCTCTCTGTGCGACAAACTGAATCAAAGGCTCCCCGTCGTCCTACGCCTCACGGCGGCAATAGTGGCGAAGAAACGATCTTGACAACGGCAGCCCGGTACAAGACATGATCAGGAGATGATGCACACATTTCCGCAATGATCGGAATGGTCTGGCATGGTCTGGTCTATACCCTCAGACCAGACCAGACCTGTTGAAGCAAGTGATTGTATTATTGTTTTTAGATGCGGGCGGAATGCCTCATATATATGTACGCATGCCTGACGCCTGTTACATGTATGCTTCAGCCACCGTGATATCCGACAACAAGTATACTTAGGTAAGAGTGGGCATATCGACAGAGGTGGCAGTGGATAAGTAGTAACGCTTATCGAAAGACGTCAGTCTGGCATCACTCATCATCACGACAGTGCGTAGGATGACAGTTGGCGCAAAGGGTACTATGTGATTACGATGCTAATACCATAGCGCCCAATTACATCTTTTTAATCACTATTAGAGCTCTATCAGAGCTCTGTCAGCCAGTAATTGCTGTCAAAGCTAATAGCATGTCAACTTCGAGATCCTCTACCACTAAATTTTATAGGGGAATTTTTTCGCTTTATGGAATAATTAAACGATCATCTTTATTTGGTGTATTTTCAAGCTCTTCTATCATATTCTATGCAAGAATAGCTTTTGAAGCAGTGTATTCAAGAATGTTTCTAGTTGCTATACCAGACATCCAAAAATGAGAACAACGTCTACCTCGGTCTCTCTGTCCTATTCTCACGGGTCTTTATGGGTTTTCTAACCGTCCCAAACCTCTACTTGCCTCCCTCTCCATCAACAGCAGCATTCCTAGGGTAGGCCAAGGCCAATATGGATAGAGCTAGTCGAGCGTTAGCCGATGCCTTCGGTTAAAGTCATACTGTAGATTAACAGTATCTTTATAGGTACGAAGAGAAAGATAATTCATAGAAAACCTCCTCACTCCTTCCTCAACCCAAACTCCTCCTTAATCACAACCCCTAGCCTCCGGATACCTTCCTCAATACTCTCGGCTGGCGCCGCCGCATAGGTCGCCCTATAATACAGCTCAGCCGTGCCCTCCCTCAGCTCCGCCAAAAACGAGCTTCCCCGCATTACCAACACCCCATGTTCAACAGCGTGCATAAAAACCCTTTTCTCAATTTCTTCGACCGTCAGTTCCCCGAATCTTGGATGCTTGGTGACATCCACCCTCATCCAATGAAACATCCCAGCCATCGGAGGGTTCCACCCCACGACGCTGCGGGGGAGATACATCTCGCAAGCCTTGAGTATATTATCCCGACGTTGCGTATACGCGCGGCGGATATGAATCAGCCAACTGAGGTATCCCGCATGCCCCCAGTGATCATCTAGCAACTTGAAGAGCAAGAGCTGCGCCATGCCCGACGGCCCCTGAGTCGACACATCCGCATGCTTCTGATACTTTTCCACAATCTGTGCGGGAGCCGTGATCCAACCGATTCTCGACCCAGGGGACAAGACCTTGGAGAAGGAATCGAGGCGCATGACGCGCCCGTCCGAATCCATGGAGAGCAAGCTCGGAACCAAACCAGCCAGGAATTCGGCATGGGATGTTGGCTCTTGCGCCTCTTTATCGCCCCCGCCACTGTGGGAGCCCGTGTATGGTGGCATTTGCAGGAAATAGTACGGCTCGTCTTCGAGGATGAAGAGGTCGTGTTTCTGGCATACGACGTAGAGAGAGCGCCGGCGGGCTGCGGATTGCGTCGCGCCCGTCGGGTTCTGGCCCGTGGGGATTGTGTACAGGAGGTGGGGTTTGCGGCCTCGGGCTTCGGTGTCCCATTCCGAAAGCAATTTATCCATTTCATCGGGGAGCAGGCCCTCAGCATCCATGGGGATGCTCGCAGGGGTGATGCCCATGGGTGTTGCTGTCTCGATGGCAGCCGAGAAGGTGTATTCCTCGTAGAGCATTGTGTCCCCGGGACGGGCGAGGATACGCAGAGCCATGTCAAGGGCCGACGTACTACCAATGGTCATATTGCAGCGCCAGTCCTCGTAAGGGGGGTTGTGTATCATTTCTGTATGCTCTGTAATCCAGCGGAGGAGCTGGGCGGAGCCGGAACCTTGACCATAGTTGAAAGCGGTGGAAATGTCGAATATTGATTTTTCGGATACCAGGTCATGTTTCCCAGCTGTGAGCACTACCCCAGAGTCTTTGGTTTCGGCTTCGGAGAAGTGGCCAATAGTGGGGACCTTGATGGACAGCTCTTCGAAAGGGAAGTACTCGCTGGATGGGAGGCCGCCACCTAGAGAGATGAGACCCGGATTGCTAAGGAAACTGGTAGTTTGCTTGAGAGAATTGCCCTTACGGATGCGGGCTTCGGTGCTGAGGATATCTGAAGGTCACTTGTGAGCAATTATTGTAAAAATTTCCCTATAGCAAATCCCCACCATTTTCCTCCCCAACCCCACTAAATCATTTAAAAAAAATTACTCACGATCCCACCGTTTTGCCTTTGGCTTCCCCTCATAATTCCTCAGCCGGAAATTTACACTATCCACTGGCGCCGCAACCCCCCATTGGCTCTTATCCGCCTTCCTCCGCCCATGCACCTCACTACTCTTGACATATGCGGCCAGTGGGTCCGGCAGCGTAACAACCATCATATTTGTCACAGGCGTTACCTCAATGTTAGACAGGGACGCCACTCTTATTCTTTTCGTTGGGTCCTCGACAAAACCCTAACGGCCGTTTGGATGAAGTATGTTTGTGGATGTAATAAATGGGAGGGCAAAGTCTCATGTCAGGTTGCTAGTTTTTCATTGTGAGGCGACCCCAGCCTTTTATCTCCAAAAAGGCCCGTATTATCAATGGTCCCAACATCCAGCGACCTACCCAAGCTCAAGTACTTCGCGGACCCTGCAACGCCTGGCCTGCATCCGGCACAGCTAGGCACGGATCGGACAATTCAAAACCATCGCATTGCATGCATCAAGCCCAGAATCGAACAAAACACGCGCACTCCAGTTGTATTGCGAGCATGCAATGGGCAGCGGGTTGCCGAGTCCATTGCGTGTTCACTGACCCTGATTGTTGCTCCTCTCAGTATCCTGTCCCGATACAGGTCAGCAGGCGGCGAGCTCCTCACAGACAGATAGAGTGTCTAAACAAGCTATACCAAGTGGAGAACAGTGGGCAGGCGCGGTGGAGTATATATAAGAGGAGGCCATGTATAGGCTCGTAAAGTCCACGGACGCAGGAGCTTCCCTTCCCTCCATCGGGCATGAAGCATAGAATTGTGCTAGGGAGCAGTCTAATCCTGCCCCGGATAGCGCTGGCCTGGTCGCTAAGGATGTTTCCAAACATGTCGCTAGCCAATACCACCCCATTGAGCTTGGTCAGATCTAACACCATGATTATGGCAGCGTTGTCAATCAGCATACGGCGCAGCTTAATCTCTGGAAATTCTTTAGCCGTCACCTCACTGACAACGCCCCGCCATAACCTTCCACAAGCTGCGAGTACATTCGCTTTACCCAGGCTAGTCACAGCGATTGGCGGGTAGGCTACAGGTGGTTTCCGTCAAAGACAACAATGATACGCTCTGTTGCCATGGCTATTCTCGATTGCGTGCTAGCTGGAAGACTTGAATGACGCCGGGTCTGCTTGAGCCAGTCTCCTTGTTGTTTATGTGTATATACATAGCCCTGGCTAATGTATGTCATCTTGGCAAGCACTCGAACCTTCATCTCGAGCCTGCAATGACTCGGACGAGTGAAGATCAGTAATTACGTATTTAACCTATGTCAAATTTTCGTAGCAAGCAAGGAAGGTAGTAGTACATTGGTATAGTAAACCTGTCCACACGCTTCGCCGCCGTCGGTCAACTACTATGCAGATGGCACATTGCATCATGGGATCTCATATCTTTCTCCTGTGCCCCCCTAGTCATGTAGGCATGTCTTGTGCAATCAAAGTGTGAGAATTTACGTGTAGGCGGGTTTAGCGTTCAGCCCATTGAAGGCATGAAACGGCTGCCAACATCAAAAGAGTTTCCAAAACCCCAAGACTGCAGTCAATGGCCCCCGTTCAGTACACTTACTCGCGGGAATCAGCGACATGGAGCGCGCCCCATTTCATTAGAGACCCACATCTCCGCATCCATGGCCTTGCCGTGGCTCTCAAATCTTCAAGGGCATTGCGTACACCAACGAACGGCCTCTGGCAGTCCCGGCCTCAGATTAATGCGGCCTAATTTGCGTACTCGGCGGGCGTCGTTGCCATACCTCCCATGCCCGAAGCGCTCTTCTTGCAGCCGTGCATTTCGCCATTGTGCTTAACAATAAGTTGGTGCTGCCGTATGATAGCTGACAAACCCGGAATCCCTCTACGCACAGGTCATGTCTAGGGTCTGCGCGCCGATGATCGGAAGCGCAGGCTGTGCAGCGCCGAAGGATACCTGCAGCGCTAAGATAGGCGGTAACTATGCGCCAACTGTGGCTACCATGCAGAGCGCAGAGGCGAATAGATACGGATTGGCACTGCATCTGGACAGCACAACACACACCATGGCCAATGATTTCTCGGCCAGCGGCCTTGTTGAAGTGCGTGTTAAGGGTAAGGGAACCACACTGGCATTTCCCGACAATCCTATCATTCTTCGGAGCATCACCGTTGACAACCTATGTTGAATTGCAGGATCGTTTGGATGACAAGTCCAGAGGCGGGCAGGTGAGTGGCTCGCTCGATGTGATGATGCGAGAGGATGACTACTCACGTTAGGCAGGGGCGGTGATCGCCATCGACCACTACATCAACGGCAGGGCCCTCGGCGAGTCCATCCAGCTAATCCCAATGACGATAGAACGTGTGTTCAAGTGCTAGACCCATCTGGACGTTCCTTTCCTCTCCCGGGCGGCCGAGGCTCACGGCATCGTACCTCACCGACGGGTTGTATTCGGCCGACAATATCGACACCGTTTTGACGATAGCGCTCAGCACTGAAAAGATCATTCTAGACTGCTCGCATGCAACCTCGACCGGGATGCCTGGCGAACAACCCTCTGCTGGCTCAAATTCCAAACTCTATGATCATTTCAATAGTCAGCCATCAGATTCAAACCCACTCGCAGTGTACAATAGGCAAAGTTGGCTCTTCTGGAGCACGAGAGTCAAGAGCAGCCTAACGGCTTCAAACACAAATGATGAAGATCGGCTCGCCCATCGCGACCGTCAGCAGACATCCGTGGTGCCGGGTGTTCGATCACTGGAGGGAGCAGGAGCTTAGTATTATTCACGAGGCGTGTCCGAAGACGACATTATTTTATATTCAACTCGTCCCCGGCACTCCTATTGCCAGATGGACATCCAGGCCATTCGGAACCTGCCTGCTCTTCTCCTACCTATTTCACTACCCACTACTGCAATCATGTGCTCCTCCGTCGATGAGATGATTGCTAATGAAATCCTTCACAAGGGCCCCTACCAGCCAATGGGTGACCACCTGTCCAATGTCAGCCGCTTCAAGATCATTGAGTCTACGTTACGTGAGGGCGAGCAGTTCGCAAAGTGCGTTATCTCCGGGATTCTACCATGTCTATTGTGCAATTGCTAACATATGCGCTCAGTGCATACTTCGACCTCGAGGCCAAAATGAAAATCGCCAAGGCCCTTGACGAGTTCGGTGTTGATTGTATGTTTTTCCCCCTGGACACCTCCAGATAGCAACGAATGAAACTCACAGCCTCTCCTCTGCTTGCAGACATTGAATTGACAAGCCCTGCCGCCAGTGAGCAGTCCCGCCGCGACTGCGAGGCCATCTGCAACATGGGCCTTAAGAGGGCTAGAATCTTGACTCATGTCCGCTGTCACATGGAGGATGCGAGAATCGCCGTCGAGACCGGTGTTGACGGTCTCAATGTCGTTATCGGAACCTCCAACTACCTCAGGGAGTACTCGCACGGAAAGGACATGATGCACATCAAGAATACTGCGCTGGAGGTTATTGAGTTTGTAAAGTCTAAAGGCAAGGAGATACGCTTTTCTTCCGAGGACTCTTTCCGTAGCGACCTTGTCGACCTCCTCTCTATTTATTCCGCCGTCGACAAGATTGGTGTGAACCGTATCGGTATCGCCGATACCGTTGGATGTGCTAGCCCCAGGCAGGTGTACGACCTTGTCAGGACTGTGAGGGGTGTCGTCTCGTGTGATATCGAGACTCACTTCCACAATGACACCGGCTGTGCCATTGCCAACGCCTTCTGCGCTTTGGAGGCTGGTGCGACACACATCGACACCTCCGTCCTCGGTATCGGAGAGAGGAATGGCATTACGTCCCTCGGTGGCTTGATAGCCAGGGTGCGCATGAGCAAGCCAATGTAGCTCAAAGACAAATACTGACGACGTTATAGATGATTGTTGCTAACCGCCACTATGTTCTTAGCAAGTACAACGTCACTAAGATCAAAGAGATCGAGGATCTTGTGGCCGGCTACGTCGAGATCGAGACTCCTTTCAACAATTACATCACCGGATATTGTGCCTTCACGCACAAGGCCGGTATTCACGCTAAAGCCAGTGTGTTTCCCCCAGCTGCCAACCAACTTCTCTGACTAACTGATGGCAGTTCTCAACAGCCCCTCAACGTATGAGATCCTCAACCCCAACGATTTTGGCATGAAGCGATACATCCACCTCGCCAGTAGACTTACGGGCTGGAATGCCATCAAGTCGCGTGCTGAGCAGCTCAACCTCCAAATGGCCGACGCACAATACAAGGAGTGCACTGCCAAGATCAAGGCTCTCGCCGATGTTCGCAAGATCGACCTGGAGAACACAGATGAAATTATCAGAACGTACTACCATAGCCTTCATAGTGGCATAGAAGAGCCTCCTCTCCGGGTCCCGACCAACGAGGAATAGAAGAAGTTTGAGCAGCCCAAGAAGAGGCTCAATGGTATTAACGAAAAGCGCAGGCTAGAGGCTACCATCAACACGGACTAAGACACCTTCCGCTAAGAATACAAGGGGGACGACCGTGCCATAGGAGTCCGTCCAACAGTAAATTAGATTTCCTAAAGCTCTATGTTTGTTAACTTTGTTTGGGGATTGTTTTGAAGGAATCAACGGCATATATCAGCCACAGAAGAGCTCGTTTTTCAATGTCTTCTACTTGCCCGTGGTTTGGTAAACGCAGGATCAATATTACGGAGCATATATGACCTCGAGACAATTTTGAGATTGAGCATAATGTATTTTACCTACTCTCACATATGGTA
The DNA here is from genome assembly GCA_020747015.1 of Pyrenochaeta sp. MPI-SDFR-AT-0127. NCBI lineage: Eukaryota > Fungi > Ascomycota > Dothideomycetes > Pleosporales > Cucurbitariaceae > Pyrenochaeta > Pyrenochaeta sp. MPI-SDFR-AT-0127. The sequence continues at coordinate 250,027 of JAGTJM010000041.1, forward strand.
CACCTGGAGAGGCTATACTGCTTCCAGAGTTCGTGCTCCAGTCTACATCGAACCGAAACAACATTAGAGTATTCCAACCCCCGGTTTGGTGGGAATTGCTTATAAGTCATAATAAGCTAGAAGGTAAGGGCTATAGAGTAGCTCTATTAACCTCCTATGTAGGTATATAAATTATACCCTATCCTACTATAGTAACTATAGTATATTTTTATTAGCTTATATCTACCTAACTAAGCCTAGCCTTTATATATCTTCTACTCTAGCTACTTATCTATATTATTTTATATAACTAATTTATCTACTACTACTTTTAAGAAGATTACTCTATTCTAGATCTAATATCTTTCTTTAGCTAATAAGTAAAGCTATTTCTTAAAGTACCTAGATCTACTAAACTCTAACTACCCCTACCTATTAGTCTATTAAATAATCTAGCCTAATAATCTACTAGTAATACTAGCTAATTAATATTTAGAAAGGTTTAAGGCTAAAGTAGTTCTATAGTATCTTAAAACTAAGGTAGGCTAAAGTAAGCTAAAGCGGATACTAATATATAGGGTCTAGCCTAAGACTATATTACTAGGGCTTAGACTAAAGCCTCTATAATTACTTAAATTATACTTTCTCTCTTATATATTCTATCCCTTAAAGAGGCTAAGGAGAATTTTAAATCTATATAAGGTTTAGGTATTTACTTATAGTAAAGGAAAAGAGGCGTCTACTATAACTCTAACGTAAGAATAATTAGTATTAGATAATATATATAATATAGGCGTAATACATAAGTACTTACTAATACCTTTATTATTATCTACTAGGTACTTAGAAGACTCTAGAGTAATATTACTATACTCTAAGGTTTCTAAGTTATAACTTAAGGTCTACTAATAAAGTATAGGCGAGTAGGTTTCTATAGTTAAGTCTATAAAATTAGGAGCTAGTATATAGCCCTATAGTAAAGATAGTATATATAGAGTAGAGGTACTACTTAGAAGTATAAGTACTAGTATACTATTAGCTATAACGCTAAAACTAGTTATAAAAATAAGTATTTTCCTTTGCTATTTTAAGGTAATTTAGATATAGAGCTTTATAACTAGAGTAAGGAGGATAAACTATAGACTAATAAGTAGGTATACTAATTAGCTATAGATATAGATAAAGAGATAGAAGGCCTTTAGACTACTAATAGAGGGAAAGCTACTAATACTAAGTTAGTAATAGCTCTCTCTATAAAACTTTATTAGTAATCTATAAAGTTTAGCGTTACTAGTCTTAACTAGAAATAGTAAAAATCTATAAACTAGTATTATCCTATTTCGAAGTTGAGTATTATTTTAAATGTGTGTTAGTAGTATAATTAAAAGTTGCATTGTTATAGGGATTTCAAATGAATGTATTTTTTCTATGTATGCAGTTTGCTAAACTCAATAGTTGAAGAATTTGATTATCCATAACTGGAGAACAGTTCATTTGATAATAGTCCCAGGTTTATAGGATGTAACTTCAGATCCTGGTATGACTCTTAGTAGTCTTGAGCAAGCCACTTATCGCAAGCATGATACAAGTCTGCAAACGATGTATGTCGCCTGGTGATAGACTCAAAAAGATCTTGTGACACGACTTTCGCAAATTGGAGGAAGGAGACAAAAACAAAATCGGCATAGGAAACTAATATACGATGAGTTCATGAACAAAAAATCAAGATAGACTGTCATTCCACGTACCTTTGTCCCCCAAGAAAAAGGGACCGTTGCACTCAGCTAGCAACTTCGCTGCTTCGTCTAACTGAACATGTGCAGCATCCCACATTTGCTTCCCTGCCTTTTCTCCAAGCTTTTCCAAAGGTCCAAATCGCTTTTCACGTGTTTCTACGAAGTAGCGACAACTTTCGTCGGAGAGCAAATGTGGGATACGCGGGATATGTACTGGGCTTAAAGCAGTAACAATTTGCGTAACAAGGTCGTTTAGTCTATGGACAATATCGGTATCGAGATAGGAAGAAGGACTGGGATAGAGTTTTTCGACCTCGAGAGCTATCTTATAGCTGTCCATAATGTAGACACCGGAGGGCAGGCGGATCGTCGGTACGGTGTATGGGGCGACGCCGCCGTGGCTCGGAGGGAGACCGAACGATTGCAAAGTGGGAGCAATATCAGGATATTCTAGCCACTCGGTCTTAAAGTCAATACTTTTATATTGTAAAAGCATGCGAGCTGCTCAATATTAACAAAAATCGAACAAAACTTGAAGATATGGATTGACACACTTCGCCATGGGTTGAAAGCCCAACAGGCACGACGGCCTCTGGTTGGCAAGTCATAGAGAGTAAGAGTCATTTAGCAATGCTATAGATGCGTGCAATTTTGAAAATGCCGACCTTGCAAAGTGACTTAAATATACCTTTGAGTGCGGCTGGGAAGGCGGAGCTGGCGAGCGGCCGGGCCGTAGCTTCAACCAAGCCAAGGAGCGATATCGGACAGCCTTTACACTATATATGTGCCACTCTGAAGCAGCCTGCAGATAATGGTTTCATATAGCATGGCGTCTTCAGGGCCGTATGCAACCGCAAGGGTTATTTCGCCGGCTGATAAATACGACAACAAGATGGTTCCGTCTGTTGCTACTCCCACAAACAAAATCGTTGAATGGCTCAATCCCCAATCAGAAGGTGATTTATTCCCAAGAATAACCATAACTAGACTAAAAATACCGATGCAGATGAGATACTTGACATCGGTTGCGGCGATGGTATACTGACAGCGAAGATTGCCCCGTACGTAAAACGTATTGTTGGTGTCGACATATCTTCGAAAACGATTGAGTCGTTTAAAAAGGCCTTTCCCTTTATCGATTCTCGCGTCATAGACTGTCGCTACCTGGGACCAGACTCCAGTCTTTGCTGTGCCAGCTTCGATAAGATATTCTCCAACGCTGCCCTGCCCTGGATCTTGCGTGACTCCACCACTCGCGCCAATACTCTGAAGGGCCTCTTCGAGGCACTCAAGCCAGGCGGTATATTTGTCAGCGAGTCTGGTGGTCTGGGTAACGTGGCTGAAGCCTACACTGCCATTGTTTCCGCTGTCGTGCATCGCGGTGTTTCAGCTGTTACAGCTCATGAGGCCTCGCCTTGGTGGTTTCCCAGCATGGAATCCATGCAGTCACTGGTTGAAGGTGCTGGCTTTAACTGGATTAAGGGTGAAATAGAACTGCGACAAACAGTGCTCGCGAACAGCGACGAGGAAGGAATCAAAAGATGGTATGGAATGGAATCTCCAACACTTTGACGAGTATCCAAAAGCTGACGACTGCAGGGTACGCCTATTTGGTGCATCGTTCCTCGATCTACTTGCCACTGATGAACTTCGCGATGCTGCTGTTGCTGAAGTTGCTGAAGTGCTAGAGTGCGTTGGTAGGCGCCAGCATGACGGGGCATTCATAATCAACTACATCCGACTACGATTCGTTGCACAGAAGCCACACCCTCAGCACTGAAAGTGAACAAACATCTTAAAAATAAAAATAAAGCATTTTGGTTGATCTGGGTGCTATTCCTGTGCTTTGTAGTTTGTAAGAAGCTTCGAGATAATTTGTCTGATACTCTCACAGTTCTGCATTTATAAACCTATCTGTCAGCACAGCTTCTCTAGAAATCTCTTAAAGTTACGTTATGAGCTAATGGTCTTCCTCATATACATTCAACATAAAACCCCAAAAATGAAAGTCGTGCTTCCAGATAGGCTCAAAACTAAGTTACGAATTATTATAAACTCTTTGGGGTGAATGTCTGAGAGCGAATGGATCAGTTCATCGATAGGTTGTGCACATCAACCTCTACTTAGTGTTCGTCGCAGCCAGTCAGGCCCAAGACACAGACAAGCATGGCTGTGCCGTGTATTCCAATCCCTCTGAGGTGCTGGCTCGGCCACAAGATAAAAGACATGTTATAATGTTAATCCATTCCTTAGAACAAGAATACTCGTTCCAAAGGAATTGTTGTCTAAAATTTTCAATGCAAGCATTACTGTCTTTTTCAAAGAAAACAGCCAAGTGGCTCATTGTTTGTACTAGGACCGTTTCTTATCTTGATTTTTTCCCCTACACGTCCTAACAAGTTTCGAAGGCCCTGTCCTATTTCTGCTACTTTCTGCTTTTATCCGACGGAGTACTTACCCCAACAATAGATTCATTCGAGGAGTTCCGATTCACTGACCCCCTTGAGGCTTGGCTCACAAGCTTCCGCTAAATTAAATGCCGCGGAGTTAGACTTCGAAGCCGGCCCGGGCGGTGCAATATTATTCAGGCAGGCCGCCTCGGCCTGTCTCGATGCACACCCGTCTCCCTTCAAGGTGAGATCTAAGACTAAGTAGTGGCGCTAGCTAGTCATGTGCATTAGTTATATGATCATTGCCTTCATCACCTATTCGTAACACAAATCTAACCCAATACAAATATTGTTCAACAAGAAAGGCAAGGATATAAGTTTTTATATACCAGAATATATCTGTTAGATTGAATATTCACGTGCAATAATGAATTATGATTGATGAGTTTATTGTGTTGTTCTGTTCTATGTCCAATTTTATGAAGTTGTTAGACAGCAGGTGTTCTGACGCCAGCTATGCGCACGTTACCAACACAACCAAAGGGGATAGTTAAGTAAAACAGAGCTCGGGTGTAACAACAACAGCACACGAAGAACCAGACTCGCAAGCTTCAGACAGAGGACACAATAAAGAACGATAAATTCCTATCTCAATCGATCCCTCGATTGTATACTGTCGCGTGAATACCCTAAAATCTGACAGAAGTACATCTGTTGTGTGTTTACACTCGAGCGTTGTGTAACGGTACTACGCACCATCTCGACGTCCGACCTCTGAGGCTTCATATCTGACAATATGACTGCCAGTCAAAAGTCATAACGTCAAGTAATGCCCCCATAAACAAGCAGCCTGAACCTAAAGCTCTGAGACCGTTCCATCACCACTGCCACCGCGCAGCCAAGGGAGAATCTTGCTTCCCCAATATTGGCGCATCTTGTAGTTTCCAAGGCCTTCTGGCATCGATTCAATTGCATCGGCGAGGTCGTTGCCGTCGCCCTCAGAGAGAATTTGAGTAAGCGGCGTCATGTATGAACGAACGGTGAAAATAATAGCCTTGCTGCGTGGTAGTGCCGTGAGGGTCTGGTGCTCAACGCGTAGGAAGCAGTCGCTGAGTGGAGGGCCATATTTAATATCTTTAACAGTCTCGTCTTTTTCGGGATAATAGTTGTTGCCATCTGTACGAAAAAGATCGGCACCATCCACCTGTAGGGACCACTATTTACCAACATATATTAGTATTCCGTCTTATTATACCTCATGTAGCAAGAGCTAGACTTACATTCATACGTCCAATGAAATCACCAGCCTTCATGCGCGAGAAGTACCTGTCGACGCTAAGACCAAGTTTCTGTTCGTAACCTGGAACTGGCTTGTGGATCTCACGAACAGACTCTCCAACGCGAGAAGGGCTCAAGAAGCCGCCAGGGAAGCAAGCAAGGTAACCACGAAGCCTGAATTGACCATCAGGATCCGGGCACATGAAGTAGAAATCTTCCTCAACATGTAAGCCCATGTGGTGGAGCATTTGCAAATGAGTCAATCCTTCAGTGGATAGTGGATAGACTTCTCCGGTGGCTAAGTTCCTGACGACCTTGCCCTGCTTCTTAAAAAGGGTGGGAAAACGAGATGGCAGGTACTTTATCATAATCTCTTCATAGAGCTCTTCGACGGCTGGGTTAACAATGTCCCCAGTACCGATAGTGAGCTCGGGCTTCTCTTCAAGTAAGGGACGGCGTTCCTCGATACGAGCGAGATAACCACAGTCAATGCGGATCCATTCTGACCTCACACGTTTCTGGATACCTATTCACTAGAATAAGCTCTAATATCCTCGAGGTTCTTAATGCAAGGTGGCCCACCCATCGTCACATGTCCCTGGGTCTTATAAGGCTGATATCGTATTGGGTCGGTTTTACGGAAGTCAAAGTCCCATAGAGGCTCTATATCACTCGGTTCGCCCGTCGCTTGGCGCTTCTTTAAGAACATCCCTATTAGAAAAGACCATAAATCTGCGTTTCTATAAGAGCACCTACTGGGTAGAAAATGTCGATCTTAATCCAAACGAATCGTAGGACATACACTACGAGTAGTATGACAATAAACTGAGGCCAGATGTAAAACGATGCTTTCGTTGTTTGAAAAGTGGTAGAAGACATATTTGTGGCGATTCTGAGTCTTCAGCGATATGCATCAATAGAGTACTCTTAGTGCGGATATAGAGGATTTAAATACATATTTTCTTAAGCAAATCGTTTCTTACAGTGGAGTTTATAAAACGCCCGCCTATCTGCATAAGGCCGGTTCTATAAGGCGGTAAGTGCTATCGCTGAATGTCAAACAGCCGATACCGCTCGTTCCATGCAGTATACATAGAATCACTCCCCAACTACTATTAGACTATGTAGACCCAAGGAAGGCCCCTGGGGGATAAATAGTTCGGCCCGCAGATTAGTTCTGCCTCACATGATTCTTTTACAGGCAAAGCTTGTATAGTTAACCCAAACTCTGGGGATAAGTTATTTTGAATACAAATAATATCAGTTTTAATAGCGTAGTGAGGATAATAGGTTGAATAATTAGCTGTATAATCTATATTAAAATCTTCTTCGTTTGCTATTAGAAATTAAAAGGTTAACTAGTACCAGAGCCTGAACTACTAATAATATTCCAGAAGATAATTATAATCGTTTTAACCTTACTATAGTATCGTTGTTAAGATATGCGCAGTGTCGTAGAAAGTATAATCAGAGCGATTACGGAGGCTTTAGTCTAGGCCCTAGTAATATAGTCTTAGGCTAAACCCTATGTGTTAGCGTCCGCTTCGGTACGCTTCGGCCCGCTTCAGCACGCTTCGGCCCGCTTTAGCTTATTTTAACCTTGCTATAGTATCGCCGTTAAGATATGCGCAATGTCGTAGAAAGTATAATCAGAGCGATTACGGAGGCTTTAGTCTAGGCCCTAGTAATATAGTCTTAGGCTAGACCCTGTGTATTAGCGTCCGCTTCGGCACGCTTCGGCCCGCTTCAGCACGCTTCGGCCCGCTTTAGCTTGTTTTAACCTTGCTATAGTATCGCCGTTAAGATATGCGCAATATTATAGAAAGTATAATTAGCTAAGCCGGTGGTTAGGTAATGGGTGCGACTAGCAGGTCTTGGCAAAGGTGGTCCGTTCTGTTGACTGGCCCGTTCGCTTTATCATGTGCGTTCTTAACATTGGAAATCACCCTTTTCCCCTCTTCTTCGGCACGTTAGCAACCACGTATGTAGAAACACGCTCTGCGTCTACGACCTTGCACTTCCTTAAAGTAGCTCACTGCCCATATTCAAGATATGGATAATTTGTTGAGGCTATCATCCTCAAATTTTTGATACGACACTATTGAATCAATAGCGCAGAGAATGTGTGTAAGAGATGGATCAAGACTGAGAAAGCTTGAAGTAACAGACCTGCACGAAGGGCCGAACACAATCTCGTCTTCGCCGCAAGGTGACACGCTAGAAAAGACGAAGATGTCAACATCCGCCGCCCTTGGGAGAGTTACGTCGCGCTTCACCACTCGATTGATAATAGACCCCGGCCCTCCTCCCGATGGCGGTCTTCGGGCTTGGACGCAGGTCTTCTGTGCCTGGCTAGCTGTTACGAACACGTGGGGCTTTGTCAATTCCTTCGGCGTATTCCAGACGTATTATACGGAGATTCTACCTCAATCACCATCAACGATATCATGGATCGGCAGTACACAAGCCTGCTTCATGTTTAGCTTAGGCGTCGTGTCTGGCAGAGCTCTTGATGCTGGGCTTTTCTTACCAACCGTAATCGCCGGGGTCGTATTACAATTGGTTGGCATTTTTACTATGAGCTTGGCTACAAATTTCTGGCAACTTCTCCTCACACAGGGCATATGCACAGGTGTTGGCGGAGGAATTTTTTTCACTCCTGTCATGGGTCTCTCATCTACCTATTTTGCGAAGAAAAAAGGCATGGCGATCGGAATCATCACCACCGGAAACTCAATTGGCGGCATTATATATCCACTCATCGTTCGTCAGCTGCTTGGCCCGATAGGCTTCGGGTGGACGGTGAGAGTTCTGGGGCTCTTAAACTTGGTCAGTCTCGCAGTGGTGATTGCATTTATGAAGCCTCGTCTTCCACCCCGAAAGAGCGGCCCGCTTGTTGACCCGGATGCATTTCGCGACATACCATACATGCTTCACAGCGTGGGTATATGTTTTCTGATGCCGCCTGTCTATTTCGTCTTCTATTATGTGAGTTCTTAAATTACCTGCACCGAGGCGTATAACTCATGTGAAAATTAGATCGCATCCTTCGCTCGCGACGAGCTCGCGATGCCCTATACCACCTCCCTCAACATGGTAATAATCCTCAATGGGGTCGGGTTTCCTGCCCGCGTAATCCCAGGGTTTATAGCGGATCGGTATATTGGTGCGCTCAATACCTTTATTATATGTCTCTTCTTCACCACAGTCATCCTGTTTTCCTGGCTCGGTGTGAATAGCATCCCGTCGTATTTCACCTTCACCGTGTTCTATGGCATGTTCAGCGGTGCATTTCAATCCCTGTTTGCGACTACAATTGCGGCGTACAGCAGTGATATTTCAAAGACAGGAACACGACTAGGTATAGGATTTGCGTTGATTGGGATTCCGGCGCTTATCGGAGGACCGATTAGTGGAGCACTTTTGAAAGTGGGAGGGAGTTACAATGTGCCAATTATATGGGCTGGTGCGAGCACGGTGGTTGGTACGGGTTTCTGTGTTGCAGCGAGAGTCGTGAAGCATGGGTGGAGTTGGAGAATTCGTTGTTAAGGGCGACGAAAACAGGATGGACATGTGTGGAAATAGATTGGCTTACGGGAGATAGACACGGGTGATTAGTTGGAAACCAAACTCAGTTTTTAAAAATCAAAACTTAGAACTTTGCCCTTAAAATATTACTATTATATGTAAGGCCTAATAGGGTATTAGATATTGCGTGTAGATCTCTAAGTTGCGAGATCCTCGCTAAGAGGATAGGGGTTTTTATACCCGAATAGTACCCGATTAGGCTTAACTCTAGGATTTCTTATACTTAGAATAGAATATTTAGGGGCTCTATTATTATACTAAATTATATATAGTATAGTCTCTTTTTTATAAAGCTTCTTCTATAAAAACTACTTACTAGTATCTAAAGATTCTTATTCTATAACTTATAGCCCTATACCTATAAAGGGGCGAACTGCGGGTAGGATTAGGAAAAAATATAGTAGGCTTTTATAGGTATTATTATAGCCCTAAATAATAAGATATAAATATACTCCTTTATTTATAATTTAGAGGCGTAGTAGTAGAGTTATAGGCGTAGAAAGGTAGTAGTACTAGTAGTAAAGGCTAGATTAGGTAAGGCAGGTTTTATAACTACTATAACTATAATAACTAATAAGACTCGCTAATACTACTATAGATAGATATCTATAGTATAAAGCGCTTTTAAGACGTAGGTAGGGCTATATAATACTTCTCTAGCCTACTTTAAGTATTTATTTAGAAGGTATATAAAGGTAGATAGGTATTAAAGCTATAATTCTCTATATACTATTCCTAAATAGAGTTTTTTTAGAATCTACTAATATAGAATAGGGTCTAGTCCTATCTATAGTAGGCTTAATACTACTCTTAGCTAGCTATTAATTCTCTTTATAAGCTTATAGATATATAGTAGTATAAGAATAAAGTATATACTACTATATAATAACTATAAACTATCTTAAGTTAGTATAAAGAATTACTAGTATTAGTCTAGGAATCTCTACCCTATCCTAGATAAGGCTAGACTTTAGGCCTAAAATCCCGCCTAAAGTAGTATAGTATTAGGAATTTTATAGTTTAGACTATATCTAATTTAGAAAATTATTACCCTAGAAACCTATTCTATCTACTCCCTAAAGTCTAGTAACTTTAAATTTAGATATAAAAATTATCTATATAAACTTAACTTATAAGCGTAATTCTAGTTTACTAATAAAGTACTAGTACTTATAGGATTATAAAGTAGGTAAGTTAGAATTATAATAGAGAACTCTATTTAGAATAGTTAAGCGCCTATCTAAGATAATAATAATAATAATAATCTATAGATAATTAGAACTAGCCTAAAAAGATTACTAAAGATAATTATAAAGATATATTTTATTTTCTTAAAGAGTATTATATACTAGTATACTAATAGTACTATATAGGAGTAGTTAATCTTAATAGATATCTAATAGCTTATCTAGAAGGAATATCTAGGCCCTTTTTTTTTCTAATTTTTCTACTTAGAAATCTTTCTAGTTTCTTTTTATTTTATTTTATATTTTTCTTAATTAGGTTTAGTACCTAAAAAGGAATATCTAGGCCCTTTTTTTATAAAGTAAAAAAATAGTTAGAAACTAGAAAAAAATTAAAAATAGAAAGATAATTATTTTTTTTCTTAATTAGGTTTAGTACCTAAATAAGAATATCTAAGCCCTTTTTTTAAAAAGTAAAAATATAGAAAGAAAAGAAAAAAACTTAATTTTTTTTTCTTTTTTTTTGTTTTATATTTTTATATTTTTAATAAACTTAACTTCTTTTTCTAGTAATTTTTTTTTATATTATAAATAAAAATTACTTTAGTATTTTATACTTCTTCTAACTCTTTATTATTATCTAGCTTAGGTAATTTATCTTTATCTTCTAACTTTTCTAATAAAATAAGAGTTTCTTTATTAAAAAAACTAGGAATACTATAATAAATTAGAAATAAACTTACTTAATTTTTTCTTCTAAAATTATACTAATTCTATCTCTAGCTATAGTTTCTAGTTCTTTTTTATTATAAATAATAATAATTTTATCTATTACTTTAGTATTATAATAACTAAAGTAGAACTCTTCTTTTTTAAAAGGATTAACTATAATTAGAATAAATCTTTTATAGCCTAATTCTAGATCTATAAAATAGTAATTTTAATAATTAGTATTTTAAAAGAACCTAACTTACTTTTATTATAAATATAGATTACTAAGCTAGTTAGCTTATTATAACTAGCTAAAAAGTCTAAAAAGCCTATAACTTTATTACTTTCTTTATCTCTAAGGTTATAAACCTTTTTACCTAAAGTATAAGTAGAGATTAAAGATAGACTAGATAAGTCTTCTTTTATAAATTCTTTAGCTAATAAAGTATTATAGCTAGTAGTATTTTTAACTAAAGTAGGTATTTTATATCTATATTATTATATAGTTAGTTTATTTTTTTTAGAATAGAGAAACTAAGAAATAACTTACTTAAATAAAAGTATAATAATAAAAAAAGTAGATAAAAAGTATAGATTATAATATTAGGAAAAAAAAAAAAAAAGAAGAATAATTTATACTTTTTATAGTTAATAAACTATACTAAGTAAAAAGAATATTAGTATAGATAATAAGATTTCCTATAGGAAAAAGAATTATAGTATAGATAATTAGATTTTCTATAGTAAAAAGAATATTAGTATAGATAATTAGATTTCTAATAGTAAAAAGAATTATAGTATAGATAATTTAATTTCTAATAGTAAAAAGAATTATTATAGAGATAATTAGATTTTCTATAATAAAAAGAATTATACTATAGATAATTTAATATTCTATAGTAAAAAGAATTATAGTATAGATAATTAGATATCCTATAGTAAAAAGAATTATCTTAGCTTACTAATATCTAAACTATATAGATATATAAAGAATCTTATTTTTATATTTTTTTATTTCTTTACCTTTATCTCTTATTATCTACTTTTCTAAACTCTTTCTAAAATCTTTATATTAATTATATCTTTATATCTTAATAGTATATATTATTATAGATAAGTATAGTTATCTTAATTATTTTCTACTTCTTTTTACTAATAATATAATCTAGGTATTTTTAATTATTATATAACTTTTTAGCTATACTAGTATATCTAGTATATTATTATTATTAATATTCTATACTATTTATTATAATAAAGTATTTTAATATTATTTAAATTAGAAGTAAGTATAATAATAATCTAAATAATTTTTTATTTATACTAATATAATAATAGTATAATAGAATATCTACTAGTATATATAGTAGTATTATAGATTTAGGCTATAATTTAGCTTATAATAAAGAGCTAAAAGTTATATTCTATTATAGTAAAGATTACCTAACTAGTTTAAATAGTATAAATAAAGATAGTACTATTAGCTTAATAAAGAAGTACTTTAAAAAATATACTATATCTTTAAAAGATTCTAAAGTAAAAGAGCTAATTAAAGAGCTAAATAAATTAGATTATAATAGTTATAAAGAATTAAAAAATATAGAAGATTATAAATATTATTTTAAAGAGTTAAAAGAACCTATAAAAGGTTATAAATACTTAGTACTAGCGTGTAATAATATCTATACTAATAAGAAAAGTATATATAAGTATTTAATAGAGTACTATTATAAGAAAGATATAAAAGATTTAAAAAATAAAGTAAACTATATTAATAGTAATATTTTAGTATAAAATTTATTTACTAAAAAAGATTTAGTTAATTATTTTATTATAAAAGATAATAATAGAAACTCTAAGAGTAATACTAGTAATATTAATAATACTAGTATTATTTCTAATTCTTATAATAATATTAATAGAAATACTTATAATCTAGCTTCTAGTTATAAACTAGAATTAGAAGAGTATAATAGAAATCTATTACTAGATTTTAGTAGCTTAGAAAAGAGAGAGATACCTTCTAATAGAAATAAAACTAAGTTCTATTTATATTTAAATAATAAAAATATTAATAAATTACTAGCTCTAGTAGTTATACCTATAAAAAATAGTAATACTATAGAAGATAAAATAGAATATTATTTATTATCTAGAATAGAAAGTATTTTATATATAATAGAGCCTTTAGTTAATAAACTAAATAGAAGACTTCGATAGTAATTATAAATAGAAGTACTAGCTAATAATAAAGAAAAAAACTTAAAAGATTTTAGTTTATTAACTAGTAAAGATATTAAAAGAAAGTATTATAAGTATTTTAGCTTATTTATCGTCTATTTATATAGAGTTATAAAAGAAAATAATAGAAATAAAAGTAATATAACTAAGTAGCCTATTATAGAAGAAAAAGTAGAAATTAATATAAATCTAGTAATAGATTTAATTAAATACTTTCTTAATAGAACTAAAGAAAACTTAGAAGATAGTATAATAGATAATCTATATAATAATTTAGTAGATAATACTAAAGTTTATATATTTTATATAGTAGAACTTCTACTAGAGTAGCGTTTAACGCAAGATAATTTAGAAGAATATCCTAGTTTTAATAGTCCTTTAATTAGTTATCTAGCTATTAAAAGTATTAACTTAAAAACTAGATTTACTAAAGAAGCTATTAATATAGAGTAAGATTACTCCTATTTAATATATACTTTAAGATTATTTTCTATAGCTATAATAGATACTAGGTATAAAGAGTTAAATAAAGCTAATAATAGTATTAATATAGAAGAAATTTTTTTAGATTTTTATACTAGAAATCTAACTTTTAATTCTACTAATAGCTTTAAAGAATTAACCTATCTACGCGCTTATACTAGAGCTATAGCTAATAATAGTTTAACTAGACCTAGAATAAGAGATATAAGTACTAATATAATTATAGTAGATAATATAGAAGTAGATATTAATAAACTAAAAAAGCTTTTGTCGCAAAATGCGACGCCGCATTATGCGGCGCACTTAAGTAGCTTATATCCGCGATACACCCCCTATTTTAGGCAGAATCCTTATGGCTATAATGTCCTCTCGCGGAGTTGAACACGCGGCCTCTGCGCAGCAGCAACATTTTGCGCATAACCTTTCTGTGCAGCGTCTTCGTATACAGAGTTACGCCTATAAGCAGCCTAACTACGACTTGACTAAGTTGCGGAAGAAGGGCTCATAACTGTGGGAGTACGCTGAGCTTGGAGAAAGATTAGTGGATAAGATTAATCTCTAGCTAAGAAAGCTAAGTTACGAAGTCTGGAATATATACCCTTAGATTAGAGGATACTTAATCCGATCTATCTTTTTAATTAGTATATCTTCCATACTCCTATTCTACGTAATTAGTTAGATTACTCTTCTACTTCTACTTATAAGAGAGATCTTCCTCCGTAATATACCCCCTAGATTAGCTCTCCTTAGAGCGATAATCTATAGTAGAGCGGAAATTTCTATTCCTAATCTTATTCCTTAGATCTGCGTAATCCTACTTTATCCTTAGTCTAGGTCTTATCCTTTAAGTATTAGATTATAATTCTTAAGTAATTTTCTAGTAATTATCTATATCTATTTACTTAATTACGTAATCTTTATTCTAATCTAATAATATTAAGGTAAAGGCGAGTGCGCGGCTTATTTAAAAATTTTAATCTCTTAAAGGTAAAGGCGGCTCTATTTAATCTAGCGTAAATTGCGATATCGCTATTTAATCTAATTAATAAGGTAAGAGCGGCTCTATATAATCTAATTAATAAGGTAAGGGCGGCTCTTATTTTAATCTTACGAAGGTAAAGGCGGCTCTATATAATCTAGCGCCCCTTTAGTAAGTATATAAACCTACCCTCCTATACTCTTCCTCCTTCTTTCCTTAACTTTAATCTATATTAATTATAGTATATTATCTTTAAGCTTTTCTTCCTTTTTCTATATACTAACTTATAATTAGAATAGTCCTAAACTCTCCGCTAATAAGCGCGCTGCTTAGATATAAGCTTATAAAGCTATAATCTACTTTAAGCTTCCTAAGCCTAATTATATAACTTAGCTTCGCGCGTTTTATTCTAAAACCTTATCTATTAATAAGCTCTAGTCTAAGGATAAGTCTCCTTATTACTCTACTTACTCCTATACTTAAACTAATCCTAATCCTATAACTCCTTAGAAGTTACTCTACTCTAGTTATACGTCTATAGCTCTAAAGACGCCTATAACTATAATAAAGAAGGATATAAAGGCTAGAGCTAAGTAATCTATAAGCTACGTGCCTTATACGAAAGCTTTTCTACGTAGTACTTATAATAGAATCTACTTTAATTATATAGATAGTAAGAGTAAGCGCTATACGCGCTATATCTCTTACGTTTATAAGAAGATTAGGTAACTTTATTTTATAATTATTATCTATCTATTTCTTACTAAATTATAGTCCTCGCTATAAGTACTAGGTTATAAACTTTATTTATAGCTCTAATAATCTTAAGATAAGTAATCTTAATCCTTAAGAAGGGCTTTTACTAATCTTAGGTTCTAGGTAAGTAAGTAGTCTAAGGAGAAGAAGTACTTACTTAGTACTCTCTCTACTATTAAGCTAGTTTTCCTCCTACTTATAAGCTAGATATCTTTAAGTAGATTAATTTAGCGGCTCTTTAACCTAGTTTTAGGGCTTAGGCTAGTCTTCTAGGAGTCTTTAATTAGCGAAATATACCTTTATTCTCCTAGATATAGGCTGCTTTTAGTAATTCTACTTAGAGCTTTCCTATACAGTCTAGTTCTCAGCCTATTACTCTTCTAATAGGCTCTTTATCTTCTTCTCAGCCTATTACTTAGTCTATTCCTAAGCCCGCTACTCCTATTATTGCGCCTATTCCAGCTATTACTACTCCTATTCTAGTTGTTACTACTTGTTAGGCGAGCTGCCTTAACGGAATCAGCGCGGCTGTATTTTACCCGCGATAGGCTGGGACAGGGCCAGTTCAGGCTATATCCGGCCAGATTGTCGGACCTCGGCCATTATGGCCCATATGCGGGGTAAAGGGGTACTTATGCCCCTTCCATTACTAGAGGGTAGCGATTTGTCTTAACTACAATCTGATCCTATTATCCTCTATTATCTTAAAAGTGCCCCTCTATAAACATATGCCTCTAGGATAGGACTATCGGAGTATAGGCACCGTCCTAACACTACTCCTATTCTAGTTATTACTACTCCTATTCTAGCTTCTTCTCCTTAAAAAGTTCTATATTAGAGTATTAGTCGCAGTAAGGATAAGTTAGAGGATTAGAAATAGAGGGTAATAGATAAGATTAGGCGGCTTCGTGAGCTTATGCTTAAGATTAAGGAGCTTATTATAGATAATTATTAATCTAGTGCTTTCTTTATCTATTTCCTATTAAGATTTTATTCTTCTTCTTAGATTATACTAAGAATTAGCCTATACTTAGCTTAGAAAAGGTTCTTTTATATATATAGCTTCTAATTATAAAATTAATACTCCTTAATCACTTCTTTCGCTTAGGCTCTACTATAATTAAGTTCCTAGTATCTTATAGGTTAAGAAGCTACTTAAATTAATTAAACTGTTACTTTATAAGCGCTTTTATTAGTCTATTAGCTAGTATTTTACTTATTTTAAGGTATTTAATATCGAATAATCCTTTAGTATACTCTTATTTAAGCTATATATTCTAGATATCTATATAGCGCAGTCTTATAGTAATCTGCTTATTCTTAGCGACTATAAGTCTAATCGTCTATTAATTATTATACTAAATTATCTAAAGCTTACCTAGATTAAGAGTAATCTCTTTAAAGAAGCGCTAAAGAGCTATTCCTTCCTTTATAACGTGCTTAAGGGTAAGGAGTTCTACTTTAGTAGTTAAGGTCGTAACTATAGCTTATTAAGCGGCTTTCTAAAAGATTACTCCTCTAAATAATAGAGTAATATATCCCTAGGAAGATTAGCGAGTATATTAATTATCTATAAAAGAAGTATCTCTATAGATTATTAGGTTAGTGTATAAGTAATTTCTATACTAGATCCCTTCCTATTAGGTCTAATATAGATATTAGATTACTTATTCTATAGCTTTCTTATACTATTTACTTAGGTTTATTAGGAAATAGGATAGTTTTAATACTATATATATAATATCTAGGCGCAGTATAATTACTATATATAGTACTAATCCTACCTATTCCTAATAATCCTTAACTTCCTTCTTAGATACTTTATTTAGATTCTTAATTATCTCACTTATAGTAAGCGGAGTAGGTAGGAAGCTACCTTAATCTTCTAGGCTAAACTTCCTAGTAATCTTATTAATATATATATTATATACTAGAGTAATTATTCTTATTTAGTAATTCCTTATTACTTATATCCCTAGGAACTATTAAATAGGTCCTTAATCCTATACTTTATACTTTAATATTACCTTACTCTAAAGTTCTCTTACTTCTTACTCCTATTCCTTATAATATAATAGGAAGATATTATTAATATAGAATAAGATTAGGATCTTTTAATCCTATATAAAGAATAGGTATAGTTCTTCTTTTAATATAATAAGTTCTTAAGCCTTTAGTATACTTAAGAACTCTTTATACTAGAGACTTAGTAAATCCCTTAACCTATATAAGGCGTAGTTAAGTATAACTACCTTTCTATCTTCCTTAAATCCTTTAGGAAGCTTAGTAATTACTAGCGTATTAGATAAGACTTCTATATTTAGGAAGGCTCCTACTATATTATACTATATAATCTCTAGATTAAAGTAAGCTATAACCGCTATTACTACTCTAAATAATCTAGTAGTAAGGGTTACTATATATATTAAGTCTAGCTTATTAATCTCTTAGAGATTACCTCTTATAATAATTTAAGCTTTATACTTATTTAGGAACCTATTCTAATTAAACTTATAGGTTTATACCTACTTAAGTAGAAGGATACGCCTATAACCTTTAACTTTATAGATTACTTTCTTTATCTAAGTTCCTTTCTTAAGTAGTTAATTAAACTCTAATTATAAGACTTACTTAAACTAGACCTTATATAGATACTATAGTAGCTGCTTCTAGGTACTTAGTAGAGCTAGTAGCTTACTTTAGTATAAGCGTACGCTAGTTAGGATTAATAGTACTTTTAGTACTTAATTAGTAAGCGTTACTACTATAACTACTATATTAAGAGGTTTATACGCGTGCTCCTTATCGTAGGAAGTAATTATTCCTAGTAAAAAGGTATTATAAAAGATATCCTATATACCTACTCTATCTTCTAGAGTAGACTCCTATTTATAAGTGGCTATTAATATATAAACACCTATTCCTCTACCCCTTAGTTAATTATTACGATTAGGATCCTTCTTCTTCTATATATATAAAGGTATATATCTATAAACTATATTATCTAGTACTTTATTCTCTCTTAGACGTCTACTTAATTATAGTTTACGTAGCTCTAATACTAAGATACTACTCTATATAGGCTCTAAAGTCGCTTCCTTAGTAAGGCTAGCTATTAATCTAGGAAGAGCTACACTTTAGCTTACTCCTTCTTTCTAGATTAGAGTTTATAATAGATAGCGTAGCCTACACTCTCTATATAAGAGTTTAGGCTTATCCTCTAGTTCTATTAAGATAAGGATACTAGAGTAAGAGGCTAATTAGGATAAGCGGTTAGGCTTATCTAGTATTATAGAGGTAGTAGGCCTAGCTTATATAGGTTACTCTACCTATTAGGCGGCGTCTCCTAAGTAGTAATCTAATAGATTACTAATACCTATAATACGTAGCTTAGGTATTAGTAATAGAGTTACTAATATATAATAATCCTTATCTTAACCTATATAAATTCCTAGATACTTACTAGCCGCACTTATATCCTATATAGTCTCTAGCTTAATATCCTAGTTACTAAGCTAGCTAGCTATAGTACTTATTACTTTAAGCTAATTACTGTAAAGAAAGTAGGGTGAGGAGGAGATAACTTTCTTTAATAATAAAAATAGCCTAGTGACCTAGATAGGCTAGCAGCGGCTTAGCTCTTAGGATAAATAAAGATTGCTTATATAAGCAGAATAATATCTTAGATAGATAAAAGGTAGGTAGGATATAATAAATTCGTTGCTAGGTACAGGATAAGTAGGTAGGATAGATCTCTACTTATAGATAGATCCTTCCTCCTTCTTACGGATATCTTTAGCCTAACTATAGGCTAACTATTTCCTTTAAGCTAACTTTATCCTCTAAGGCTAACTATAGCCTAACTATAGCCTTAGGTCTTCCTAAGGTTAATAATATCTAGGTCTAAGACCTAAGGATAACCTTATCCTTACAGATAACCTTAACCGAGGTCTTAACCTTTTTCTTAATATCTCGCTTAATACTAACGCTATAATAATAAACTATATACTATTCTAATTAGAATTTATAGGCGAGTAAATCGTACTAAATATTATTACCTAAGCTCTAATATAGCTTACGTAATTAAATAAAGAAAATAAGCTTAGATAGTTTAAGTACCTTAAGTATCTAAACTTTACAATTACCCCTAAGATTACTCTTAGTAGTTAATTTAAGGGTTATATATTACTACTTATTGTAAAGTTTAGATACTTAAGGTACTTAAACTATCTAAGCTTATTTTCTTTATTTAATTACGTAAGCTATATTAGAGCTTAGGTAATAATATTTAGTACGATTTACTCGCCTATAAACTCTGATTAGAATAGTATATAGTTTATTATTATAGTGTTAGTATTAAGCGAGATATTAAGAAAAAGGTTAAGACCTCGGTTAAGGTTATCCTTAAGGATAAGGTTATCCTTAAGTCTTAGACCTGGATACTATTAACCTTAGGAAGACCTAAGGCTATAGTTAGGCTATAGTTAGCCTTAGAGGATAAAGTTAGCTTAAAGGAAATAGTTAGCCTATAGTTAGGCTAAAGATATCCGTAAGAAGGAGGAAGGATCTATCTATAAGTAGAGATCTATTCTACCTACTTATCCTGTACCTAGCAACGAATCTATTATATCCTACCTACCTTTTATCTATCTAAGATATTATTCTGCTTATATAAGCAATCTTTATTTATCCTAAGAGCTAAGCCGCTGCTAGCCTATCTAGGTCACTAGGCTATTTTTATTATTAAAGAAAGTTATCTCCTCCTCACCCTACTTTCTTTATAGGTTATGAGCCCAGAGGCTTATAAGCTCTAAGGAACTTTATATATTTTATTACTTTAGTAAGTTTATATAAGCTACTAAGTAGTAAAAGGAAAAGAGTTATTTAACTCTATTATATCTATTACTCCCTAGTATAGATAATACTTTTATACTACTAGTATATTAGTTATTTATTAGCTTTTAAGCTATTTAGAGACGCGTAGGCTCTATTTAGTTAGCTTTTAGAAACTAGTATATATAGAGTTTAGAAGGATAAAAGCTATAGTTTTATTCTATTAGCTTCGGATAGAAGAAACTCGAGTACTCTATCTTAGCTCTTAGATTTATAAAAACAGTATAGCTTAAGGCTTATCTAGTCTTAGTCCCTACTCGCTCTTCTCTTAGGAATAAGAGGTATTATTTTATATTTAACTAGTTATTTACTAGTTATTTATATTATATAAGAGTCTATCTAAAGATTATCCCTAGAGGAAGGTGCAAAGACCTGTCTTTAGAATTATTAAGAGTAAACTAGCTAGCGTCTTTAGTAAGCTTTATTTATAAAGTTACTATCGAAACGAAAATATAACGCCTCTCTACCTAATATATATTACTATATATATTATTATTTTAAGTAAGAACTATAGGAAATAGTCTTACTATTTTATAGTTATAAGAGCTATAATAGCCGTACTATATATTATAACTTATAAGGTTTTCTTTTATAAGACCTAAGGAAGATTTCCTTAAGAGGCTTAAGAAATCTAGTTATAAATAATTAATTATAGGCTTAGTAATACTACTAGCTCTATATAAAGACCTGGATCTAAAATATAACTTTATATTAGTTATATCCTAGGCTAAGAAGTTAGTACTAGCTATATTAGGCTAGTATTTAATTTTTATAAAAAATCTAAAATAACTCTAATTCCTTAAAGAGGAGTTATAAGACGTTATCCTTAAATAATATCTATTTTTTAAGCTATAACTATCTTTATAGTTAAAAAATGGATAATATATTTAAGATCCCTAAGCTAAAAGGCTCTTCTAATTTTGATATTTGGTCTATTAGAATAGAAGCTCTATTAGTTAAGGAGGGATATCTAGATATAGTTAATCAGGACTATACTCTAAATATAGATGATAACGATTTAGATTTATTAGCAGTTAGAGCTAATAAGGCTACTGCTTTTATTAAATTTCCTTAGAGGACGGCCCTTTATTGCAGGTTAGATTTGAAACTAATCCTTATTTATTATGGAATAGTCTAGAAAACCTATATAAAGCTAAAGGCTTTAGTAGTGATTTCCTTATTTGTAAGGATCTAATAAATACTACTATAAATACTTATAAAGGAAACTTAGAATTATATCTAAACGCCTTTAAAAGAATACTTAATAACCTTAAATCTAAGGCTATTAATCTACCTAATAAGTTTCTAATAGCTTTATTATTAAATAACTTAAATAAAGACTACGATTACGTAGTAGCTATTATAACTCAAACGATTAGGTTAGACGATAGTACACTAGAAATTGACGATATTATATCTCAGTTATTAGATGAGTCTAGAAGGCTTAGTTCTATAAAATCTAGTAATACTAGTTATTATACTAATAAAAGTATTAGTTATAATAATAGCTATAATACTAGTAAAAATACTAGTAATAATAAAAAAGCAGTTACTATAGTACGATATAGAGATGTCTATGCAGACTAATAGTAGTAAAAATAATAAATCTCCTAAAATACTATTAAAAGCTGTAAATTCTGCTATAAGCAAGGGCATTTAGAAAAAACTGCTATAAAGTATCCAGAACTAAGATCTAGTATTAATAGTAAAAATAAGAATATTAATAATACTAGAGAAACTATACTAAGTACTAGTCTAAGCTATAAAGATAATAATAGTACTATAGACTTTATCTTAGATTCTGGAGCTACTATACACACTAGTTATATAAGAGAGCTATTTACTAGTATTAAACCTACTAATATATCTATTAAGTGGGGTAATACTAATAATACTATTAAAGCTAGTGGTATAGGAGATATAGAACTCTATTTTACTAGTACTAAGAAAATAGTAAAACTAAAAGACGTTCTATTTATTCCTAGCCTAGGGGTTAACTTATTAAGTCTTAGTCTTATAACTAAGAAAGACTATAAGTTATCTTTTAATAAAGATAATTGCTTTATCTATACGCCTAATAATACTTTATTAACTAAAGGAGTTATAAAGGGGCGTTAGTATTTTAGTATAAAAAGTACTAGGTCTATTAATTCTAATAGTTATATTAGAGGAGCTATTAATACTACTCTAACTATAGAGGATAATATAGTAAAGCTATTAGTCTAGAGGATATTAATAATAACCTAGTAGTTCTATAATTCCTAGTAATAAGAGGAATTAGTATATAATAAAAATACTATAGAACTTATACATAATAGGCTAGGGCATATTAGTCTAAAAGCTATAAAACAGCTTCTTAATAAGACTAAAGGAGTAGATCTAGATCTAAAAGATATAGAGACTGCTAGGTTTCCTTAGATAATTGCTTAGTCTGTATTAAGGCTAAGCTAACTAAGAATATAAATAAAGAACCTAGTACTAAAGTCTTAGGCTATCTAGATCTAATCTATATAGATATAGGAGGACCTATAACTCCTAGAACTTTTAGAGGTTATAAATACTATATAACTTTTAGAGATAGTTATACTAAGTACTTAGTCGTTAAGCTTCTTAAAACTAGAAAGAATACTAGAGAAGTTATAGAAAGTACTATAGTAGAACTAGAACTAGAGGCTATAAATAATAGTAATAACCCTAATATAAATAATAACTTTAATAATAATAAAGTTAAGGCTCTACAGCTAGATAACGAATTTAAATCTAAAGATTTAGATAGTTATTTATCTAATAAAGGGATAGAAACTAGATATTCTGCGCCTTATACTCCTGAACAAAACGGAGCTGCAGAAATTATTAATAGAGTACTACTAAATAAAGTAAGAGCTCTATTAATAACTAGTAATTTACCTAATAATTTATGGGGAGAAGCTATTTTAACAGCTACTTATCTATATAATAGAACTCCTAGTAGTTCTATTAGTTTTAATACCCCTTATTATTTAAAATATAAAGAACTACCTAATCTAAGTAATCTTAGAATTTGGGGATCTTTAACTTACTATAAGGAGCCTATAAGCTTCCTTAAGAAATTAGATAATAGAGCTATACCTTACTATCTAATAGGCTATAAGGGCTCTAATATCTATAAATATATAATCCTAGTACTAATAAGTCTATATATACTAGAGATTGTAAAATTATAGAGGGTTACTACTATAAACAAAATAATAGTAGTAATATAAATAAGATTTTTACTAAACTAGAAGATCTTAGACTAGGTTCTAATATAGATAAAATAACTAAATCTATAGAACCTAATAGTCTAGAACCTAGTAATCTAGAAATAATCTAGATATAATTAATTCTGAAGAATCTGAAGACGAGTTAAAGACTATAACTAAACCTAGAAAAATCTTTAAACCTCTAAATCCTAAAGTAATAGAAGATAATTATTCAGAAGACGAATTAGCAAATAATACTTCTATTATTAAGGATAACTATAGTATTTTAAGTACTTCTATTATAATAGAAGATACTAATACTAATATTATAGATAATAACTTACTAGAGACTATAACTAATAGTTCTAGTAAAGTAGATATTTATAATAATACTATCTTAAAATATATATTAAATATATATAATAATACTATTTTAGAACCTACTAGTTTTAAGGAGGTATTATTAAGAAAAGATAAAGATCTCTATCTAAAAGCTATGTACTTAGAAGTAGACGATCTACTTAATAATAATACTTGGAAACTAGTAACTAGGCCTAATAATATAGCTGATAAAGCTATTTTAAGAGGTAGATGGGTCCTAAATAAAAAGTATAACCTAGATAATACTATTAAAAAGTATAAGGCTAGGTGGGTAGCTAAAGGCTTTCTACAACGATATAATATAAATTATAAAGAAACCTTTGCTTCTACTAGTAAACCTAGTATTATTAGATTATATTATCTATTTTTAGCTATCTAGATTGGGAAATATATGCTTGGGATATTAAACAAGCGTTTCCTAATGCGAAATGATAATAATAATATATATATCCTACCTATAGGCTTAGCTATATCCTAGATAAATTTCTAGATAGTAAAGATCTTAAAATAAAGATACTAATAGAACTACTAGAAGCTATCTATCTAGCTAAACAAACTAAGAACTATAATACTATAGTTTGTAATCTAAATAAAGCACTATAGGTTTAAAACAAGCTAGTAGACAGTGGCAGCTATTTTTAACTAAAATCTTAGAAGACTTAGGTTTTAGTACTCTAAAAATAGA